>JAABOM020060492.1:0-11834 GCA_011800125.2 Solanum clarkiae
GATGCTGTGGTATGGTGCGAGTTTGGAGGTCGCCATCATTCCCGTCCGACATGCCTGACTTTCATGTGTTTTAAAAAGGTTTTTATTCGATATCTGCTGCAGGTTTGATTTATGTATGTTTAACCATTTCCTTTGGTTTATGAATTCTATCGGTATTGGGTACTTCCTGTTTTACATATTCGGTACGTCTTTCGTACTGACCCCTTCCTTCCGGGGGGCTGCGTTCATGCCCGCAGGTACCGACGAGCAGGTGCGAGACCCTCTTGCCTTGGATCTCCATGTTCAGCTGCAGTGCCCTTTTTTGTTTCAGGAGCCAGCTATTGGTAGCTTCTCTTGTTCACGCTTTCTGTAATTGTGCTATGTATGTGCACGTACTATTCAACATATATGTCTAGAGGTCTGTGGATACTAGTGGGTAGTGGGTATATGAGAGATACTTGAGTACATGGTTTATTATATGATTTTGACTCTTGATCAGGCGACAAGACCGAATTATTTTATGTGTGATGTGATTATTAGGCGGCAGGACCGCAGCGGAGACCTTATCGGCCCGCATTTATGTATATGTATAAAAAAATATGTATTTATATTGTTGTCTGGGATGCTTCTGGATTTTATTTGCAGGTGAGGTTAGTTAATAAAACAGAGGAAACTCTGTCGAAATTTCGGCAGGTTTCCAGGTCAGATAAATTGGGAAATTCGGGTTAATATGTGTCTAAGTACCCCTATCGGGCACTGGTTACGACCCTAGGCTGGGTGGTGACATTAAGCCTACAACTGGTACCCCCATGACCCCAACAATCCGAGGAAATAAACCAGGAAAAGTGAGCCTACCACTTGAATGTGACATTTCATTTTTATAGAACAAACAAGAGTATAACTTTATATGCCCAATTTGTTTTACAAAAATTCGACCTAAGCTTCCAAGCACTCTCATGTATGCATCACAGTCGGACAAAACAAGATTTGAAGTTTGAACTCCTAATTTCCATTAGCAAGTTGACCAAAATATCCACAAAACATGAAATTCTTCACATATTCGCACACAATCTTAATAAAAGATGTGAATAGCAATGAGGAACAAAGAAAACTTACTTGAATTGATAAATAGTAGAAGAAGACGAAGTACTCTCTTGCTAATTTTTGTGTATGCGTTGCGGATTGAGATTGTAGAGAGGAAAAAATGGTGATTTCTCATAGAGGGATCGGGTATAAGGGAAGAGGGATTTTATTAAAAGAGTCGGGCCGGGTCAGGTTAATAAGACCGGATAAAACTAATGCATGTGCATGTCCCTCTCTGCACCGCAGAGAAGATGCGATTTTACACTTTGTAAATACAATTTTTTTTGTTCTGTTTTTGGCACGGGGTGCACATCGCGGAGGGGATGCAAAAAGTCCTCTACCAACAACAACAACATTACCCCAATGCCTCAAAGGCTCCCGCTCATTGCGGGGTAAGGGGGGTCTGATGTACGCAGCCTGACCCCTATGTTTAAAAACATAGCGCGACTGTTTTCGGCAAAAAAAAAAGTCCTCTACCTTGAACAGTAAAAAATTTTTTTTTTCTTGTTTGATACTTGGATAAATCTACCTAACACCTTAACATGCTAAAATAAGCCAACAAAAATTAATTTTAACTAAAAAAATCCAAAAATTAACCAACGATGCAATGAGAATTTGAAATCAAAAAATTTGCATAGTTTGACACCCGGTGCGCATCACGCACTGGTGTTTTTCTGTGCAATTTTTCATTTGTTTTATTTTTCTGGGCATTTAAGTCATGAAAAATAATTTTTTTATTGATTTATTTTTTTATTCATATATTGAAAATTGAAAATTGAAATAACACAGAAAAATATCACTTCATTCACGGGTTGCCTCCCCATTAGCGCTTGATTTAACATCGCGGCATGATGCAGGACAAACTTACTCATCTTTGGCCAATTCAATGGCCTCCTCAACTTTGATTGTGTCTTCACCGTAGTAATGCTTGATACATTGACCGTTTACCAAAAAAGTTTGGTTGGAGGTCTCGTCCTTTAATTCCACC
This sequence comes from Solanum clarkiae, assembly GCA_011800125.2. Taxonomy (NCBI): domain Eukaryota; kingdom Viridiplantae; phylum Streptophyta; class Magnoliopsida; order Solanales; family Solanaceae; genus Solanum; species Solanum clarkiae. The sequence continues at coordinate 2,051 of JAABOM020060492.1, forward strand.
GCTCCATGTGGTGTTACGGATACCATCACATAGGGTCCACACCATTTTGACCACATCTTACCTGTGAACAATTTTAAACGAGAATTAAAGAGAAGTACCTGTTGGACCGACTCAAAAGTGCATTTGATTATATGTCGAGTATCCCACCGCTTGGTCTTTTCTTTATAGAGTTTGTCATTCTCATACGCTTGAAGCCGGAATTCTTCTAATTCCTCCAATTGTTCTAACCTCTTTCTTCTGGTAAACTCGGGATCGAGATTTAACCTTTTAATTGCCCAATAAGCTTGATGCTCTAGCTCTACCGGAAGATAACAAGCTTTTCCATAGACTAGCCTATATGGTGATGTACCAATGGGTGTTTTGTAGGCAGTTCAATATGCCCACAATGCTTTATCTAACTTGGTAGCCCAATACTTTCGAGTAAGGATTTTTTTCACTTCCCGATTTGATACTTCTATTTGACCGCTTGTTTGAGGATGGTAAGCTGTAGTGACCTTGTGTCTTACTCTGTACTTTGCAAGTAGGTTGTTCACTGTTTGGTTGATGAAATATGTGCCACCATCATTAATGTTGTCTCTTGGCATACCAAAACGAGTGAAGAGGTGCTTTTTCAAGAACTTACTTACCACCTTGGAGTCATTGGTGGGTAAAGCTACTGCTTCAACCCATTTGGACACATAATCGACTGCGACCAAGATGTAAGTATTACCAAAAGAGGGTGGAAATGGACCTATGAAGTCTATCCCCCAAACATTAAAAATTTCTACATCTAAAATGTTATTAAGAGGCATCTTATATCTCCAAGAGATAGTATCTATCTTTTGGCAAGCATCACAAGATTTCACAAAATGTATAACATCTTTGAATAGAGTTGGCCAAAAGAAACCTGATTGGAGTACCTTGTGAGCTATATGCTCACCTCCGGATGACCTCCGTATGGTGAAGCATGAAACCTTGCTAGAATTTGCTGCATCTCTGCTTCGAGTACACCCCATATTACCATACCATCACCCCTTTGCTTGAAAAGATAGGGCTCATCCCATATGTAAGCCTTTGCGTCATGCGGTAATCACTTGCGTTGTTGATGGTTGGACTCTAGGGGAAAATCTTCACTTATGAAGTAGTTGATAATATCTGCATACCATAGTAATTCCTCCACTTCAAGTGACAGCGGTTGCTCGTCTCGAAATTCCTCTTTGATTTGCATTTGTTCCCTAATGTGAGCATCATTTTCTAGGCGAGAAAGATGATCGCAAATTTGGTTTTCGCTCTCTTTGCCATCCTTGATATCAAAATCAAATTCCTGGAGCAGCAAGATCCACCTAAGGAGCCTTGGTTTTGTGTCTTTCTTGTTGAACAAGTACCGGACACAGTGTGGTCAGCGAAAATGATTACTTTGGTGCCCACCAAATAACATCTAAATTCGTAACTGTATAGTTACTTTCAGCAGAATCAAGAGTTTTGGTCGCGTAGTATATTGAATGTAGCACCTTGGCCTTTCATTGACCCAAAATAGCACCTACCGCTGTGTCACTTGCATCACACATAAGTTCAAATGGAAGATTCCAATCTGGTGCTTGTAAGATGGGTGCTTCAATCAATTTTTTCTTCCTCTCAGATGCCTGCAAACATGAAGAGTCAAAGTTAAAGGGTACCTCTTTTTCAAGGAGTGCATAGAGCAGTTTGGCAATCTTCGAGAAGTCCTTGATAAATCTACGGTAGAATCTCGCATGTCCAAGAAAGCTTCGGACCCCTTTGATTGAAACAGGTGGTGGCAACTTCTCAATCACTTCAATCTTGGATCGGTCCACCTCTAAACCATGCTTATACTTTGTACCCCAAAACTATCCCTTCCTTAATGAGAAAATGACATTTTTCCCATTTAAGGACAAAGTTTCCTCACATCTTGCTAAAACCTTGTCTAGATTTTGCAAACACTTTTCAAAATATTCCCCAAATACTGAGAAATCATCCATGAACACTTCCACATATTCCTCGACCATATCATAAAAGATAGCCATCACACACCATTGAAAAGTGGCCGGTGTATTGCATAACCCAAAGGGCATGCGTTTGAAGGCATACATACCATATGGAAAAGTAAATGTGGTTTTCTCATGGTCTTTCAAAGCAATGGTAATTTAATACCATCCAAGAAGCAATAATATTCTTGCTCAGCAAGTCTATCAAGCATTTGGTCAATCAATGGTATTAGATAATGATCTTTCTGGGTGGCATCATTTAACTTCCTATAATCCATGCATATCCTCCACCCTTCACCATTCTGGTTGGTATTAATTTATTTTTATCGTTGTGACTACAGTCATGCCTCCTTTCTTTGGAACACATTGAACCGGGCTGACCCATTTGCTATTGGAAATGGGAAAAATGATTCCCACATTTAACCACTTTATTACCTCCTTCTGCACAACTTCCTTCATAATTGGGTTCAACCTTCTTTATGGTTGTGCCACTGGTTTATGTCCTTCATCCATGAAGATACGGTACATGCACCAAGCTGAGCTAATGCCGTGTATGTTCGACATTTGCCACCCAATAGCTCTCTTCCTTTTCTTGAGCACAGCGACTGCATCTTGCACCTGAGCTGCAGTCAATGAAGCAGACAAAATTACAGGTAGTGTATCATTATCTCCAAGAAAAACATACCTGAGATGTGAAGGCAACAACTTCAATTCCAGCTTTGGTGGTTCTTCAATTGATGGTTTTGGTGGAGGACCTAACACCCAATTTAAAGGTGCAACCCCCTTCTTGAACATGCTTGTGTTATTGTTCAACACACTCTCGATTTCGAGAGCCTTTGCATAATCTACTAGCCCTTGATTTAGCAACACTCTTGCTAGTGGGTCTTGAACCTCTACTTGACTTACCGAGGCAGTCGTGTCTATTACCGTGATGGTTACTAAATCTTCATATGCAGCTGGTAGTTTCATGGCCTTATACATATCAAAAACTTCCACTTTGTCATGGTCCCTCATTGTGAGTTTTCCTGCAGCCACATCAATTAATGTTCCTCCGTCGCCAAGAATGGACGACCAAGTATAAATGGAACTTCAGGATCAGGTTCAAAATCAAGGTTGACAAAGTCCACGGGGAAGATAAGGGACCCCACTTGAATTAAGACATCCTCGATAATACCATCTAGCCTTGCCATTAATCTATCTGCTAATTACACTACAATTCTAGTGGGCTTTAGTTTCCCAAGTCCTAACTTTAAGAATAACAAACTTGACATAAGATTTATGCTTGCCCAAAGATCACACAATCCTCTGGCATTCAAACAACTCCCAATTGTTACTTGCATCGTGAAGCTTTTGGGATCTTTTAGCTTAGTCGGCAATTGAGCTCTATTCAAGATTCTAAAGCTGCAAGCTTCGATGAGTTCCACCATCTCATATTCCGCCAACTTGTTTTTGTTGGCCATGATGTCCTTCACAAACTTTGCATATTTTGAAATTCCATGCAAAACATCAATAAGCGGTAAGTTAATTTGTACCTGCTTTAGGAGTCTGATGAATTTTTGAAAGCACTCATCTTCCTTCTTCTTTTTCAGCTTTTATGGGAATGGAGGAAGTGGCTTGGGTAATGGAATTGCCTCATCAATGAATGTGCTTAGAATAAAGGGTTCCTCACTTTGAACACCACTTGGTTCAACCACATTTTTCTTCTTAGGCACTAATTCGGTCAATGGTCTCCCACTTCTTGTACTTACGGCATGAACTTGCTTGGGATTTGGATCCGTATCTCCCAGCAAACCTCCTTGGGGTCTTGAGTTCATAGAGCTTAATTTCCGCAACTTCTTATCCAAATTTTTAAGATTTTGTTTGTGTCTTTGGATTTCTTCTTCTTGGCAATTTTGGTTTGCCAAAATTTGCCTTTACAACTTCACTATCCGACATGTTGTTCGGATTGGCCTGCTTCACCGGTTGGTACATTTGTTGATTATAGTATGGTTGACTTCCTTGTGGACGTTGTTGTTGAGATTGTCCTTGATTTTATTGGTTCCAACCCCAAGAGATATTAGGATAATTGGTATAGCCTTGATATCCTCCTCTATTTGCATTTCCAACAAAATTTATTGCCTCAGGATTTGAACCACAGAATTCAGCAGTGTGGTCTCCTCGTCCACAAACATCGCACCAATTATTTTGATACTGTTGCTGTACTATATTTACCTATGCGGATTGTTGACTTACTACTGGATGTTTTGTTGTTGACCTATCAATAAGTTGTTGAATTGAGTCATCATCATGTTTTGCATAGCTGAAATTTGTGCTTGCAAAGTAGTGATGGCGTCAATTTCCAGCATTCCCGCTTGCTTATGAACTGTGGGTCGACTTGATCCTCCATTCCACTCGGGATTTCCTTGAGCTACACGATTGAGAAGTGTATACAACTCATCGTATATCTTTTCCAAAGCTTGTCTTCCTGCGGCCGAATCAAGAAGAATCTTTGTGTTTGGCTCCAATCCTTCAATGAAGGTATAGACCAATACTTCGTTAGATCGACAATGATGTGGTCAATTAATGAGTAAAGTTTGAAACCTGTCCTATGCTTGATATAAGTTCTCCTCCGGCCTTTGCTTAATGCTTAAAATCTCACTTCTCAATTTGGCCATCTTATCATATGGAAAGAACCGAATAAGAAACTTTCTAGCAAGATCAATCCATGAAGTAATGGAGTTTGGTGGCTCAATTTGCAGCCACCTCTTTGCATGCCCCAATAATAAGAAGGAAAATAAGGTCATTCTCACATAATCTCGATTTACGCATGTCAGAATGAAAGTGTCAGCGATTTCTAAAAATTTTTGAAGATGTACCTATGGATCTTCATGTGGTAGTTCGGTAAAATACCCAGTTGAGTGTAGCAATTGAACCATATTTTTTTAAGCTCTCAATGACCACCAGGTTTTGGCTTTTCGAAACAACTAGTGACATTGGTGGTTCTAGGAATGGCTACTTCTCTTACTGTCCAAGGTGCGGGTAGTGCAGGTGATTTTGTTCTGCCATGACTTCTTCGACAAGATCAATTTCTTCCTTAGTCTCCGTTATGTTTTCCTGCTCAATGATTTCAATTAGTGGAGTTTGAAACAAGACACCTCCTCTCCTCTCCACTTAGATTGACGAAAGTATGTATCTTGCTCCTCCTGGTTAGAACTAATTTTCTGCACAAGCAACACAACTAAGATTTATGTAGTGAATACTTTCAAACAAGCAACTCAGAAAATCAATCAATTTATACTTTAAATCCCCGGCAATGGCTCCAAAAACTTGTTGTCTCCCAGCACATGCAAGTGTACGTGGTCAAAACAAGTAATATAGTAGCCTATTTAAAGGATCGGGTTGTCGAACCCAAGGAATTTAATATAAACTATTTAATATTCTGAGTTATAATGCTTAAAAGGGTATAAAAAATTTATTTAAGATATTATGTATTAAAATAACCACACTTAAAACTAAATTAGTAAATGTTGCAAATACAATGAGATAGTTTATCATTTATTTTATTTATTCAAATATTGTGAGATTCCAGGATTGTAACCTCAACAACGCTGTATTAATATTAAAGTTAATACTTATATTTGGACATTAGATTATTGATTCACTGGGTCTAAATTACCAAATCAGAGCTGCACACCTCCGTTTGAATATTCCTGTTGTTTTCCTAACTACATCGTTGAGCGGGGATAAACAATACAATAGAAATGCATTAATAATATCTTCCTGTATATTAAATTAAGCTTGGTGTAAAGGTAGTTGTGACAAGTCTCCAATACACAAATCAATCTTATATTTTAATTGAACAAGATCCTTATATTATTATATTCTTAAGCATTCCAACGTCTTTCGAATTCACAATGCTAAACATATTCATTTTCGTAGGTGATCAAACTAAGGAATGTAGATTTAAATAATACAAGAATAATCATATAATAACCATTCATAAGCATCAAGAACTCAAAGATTAACACATTTTCTATGGCTACAATCACAGAAAATGGAAACATTAGCCACTCATGCTAATCATACACACAAATGTTACAACGAAATATAAGAACATGCTAAAATGAAGATAAAAACTAACCAAAAATAGTGTCCTAGAGTGCCCAGCCGCCTCACAAGCTTCAGCAAAACTAAGAACAAAAGATGATCAGGATTGTAGGTTTTTCACGACTTATATAGCCCACAAAATCTGACTTTTTACGCGTTTTCCCTTAAGTCTGCGATGTGAAATAGTATTATCTTAATCAAATTATGCATACAATGTTGACTGAACCAAAAATTTATCTTTTTCACACTAGTGTGTGACGCGCACTAGTGTGATTTAGGTTGCTTTTTCATCAACCCCATTGAAAATAGCTTTCCACTATTTTTACACTAGTTCGCGACGTGCCTTGGTCGCGGACTAAGTATTTGAACTTTTTCTTCCTTGTTTTCTTGCGCGGATTGTCTTGTTTTGCTCTGGGTCTCATTCCAAAATCTTAAAATCTGATGAAAATCAAAAACATAAACTCAAAGCGTAATTTGTCCAATGTTAACATAATACAAAAATTCTTATTAAAAATGCCTAAAACTCTACGGATTTACCCTCGAACTTAATTTTATTTACGAGACTTTGGTTTATTTAGGCATTTAAATACGCCTAAGATAATTTACCTAGGCCTACCACTCCCCGAATTAAGAAATTGAGATACTAACCCCTCAACAATCTTACTCGAGCCTACAACCCCCCGAGCTTGGCTTGGTAATCCCAACACCATAGAAATAATATGATATATATACGCTCCTTTCATCATCATATACATACATTCCCGTTCATCATCATTCCTTCAACATTTCATCATCATTTTATCATCATCTCATCATCATTCCATCATCATATAGTTATTCATCTCATAAGACATGCATAGGGCCTTCAATTCCTCAGGAAACCATAACTGGATAATTTGCCAAACACTTAGAGGGTGTATAGTGCTACTGTAAAACTATGCAATTCAAGAATGAAATCATGATAGAAAATTCAATGTAAAACTTTCAATAAATACTTGGTAACACCCTCAAGCAATATACATCAAAACCCTTCCTCAAATCTTACATTGAGTCTTTGATTCTTAACTCAAAACATGGTAAAATAGTCACACTTTCATGAAGCTTTATCATAGTATGCAGTGAATTTCATAATATGCAAGACCCATTTGTAAATGAACTTTAAATCATGCAATTTGAAGTAAAAGAAAGCTTGGGCATCAAAGAAACCCGCATACCTTAGTTTTAGAGATGAACTTGATGAAGATTGGAGTTGAAGACTTGAAGCTTGAGCGCAATCCTTAAGACCCGGAAAGGGTTTTTGAGACTTGAATTTAAGAGGTAAAATATTATCTAAGTGTTTTAGTGAGTATTGGGGAACGTTTAGAATCATATGTGAGTAAAAAATGGCTAAGTATAGGTATATTCACGTTTGGGGACACTTAGGCCCAAGACTTAAAAGCCTTGGACCGGAAAAAATAACTGGGCAGAATTTACAGAGGTCCATGTCTGGTCCGCGATACAAACCTTCTGCATAGGCTGAATTTACACATGTCCGCGATGGAGGCGTGTCGAGGTGCCATCGCGGACAGGCACTAGATAAGCAAAATTGCGAAAAAGTGAAATTGCTAATCGTTTGCTCTTAAATCGGGGCTAGACCCATTTTCCACTCAAAACGACCCCTTGATCAAGAATATGAAGTTGGATTTTTGACATCACACATGGATTTTGAGATATATGGAAATTATGATTTTGGGCACTTCCGAGGCATATTTTCGGGCACTTTTTTGGGTCGTTACAAATGTAAAACTACCCACCAACACTTGGTAATACCCTAAATCAAGATACACGAAAATCCTTCATCAAATCACATAATGGATATTAGATTCATAGCCCAAAATATGCTTAAACAATCACAAGTTCATGAAACCCCAATATAGTTTATAGTCATAATTCACAATAAGTAATACCCATAAGTAAACAACTTGAAAACATGCAATTTATGTAAAAAGGAAGGTTAAGCACCATGGATTAAAGGACCTAATGGTTGAAACTCACATACTTTAGACCTTTAGTTTCTTGAAATTGAGTTGGGAAAGAATGGAAGCTTAGAATGGGGTCTTGAAATCCAAAACTTGTTCTTGAGTTTCTTGAATTTGTATTGGGATCTTGGTAGAGGATTTTAAGAGGATTTGAGAGTGTATTCAAGTTTAGAGTGATGACTTTGATCCTTTGAGATAGGGCTTAGGTCTTTTGGGGAGGTTAAGATAGCATTAGAAGTCCAAAAAGATCATTAGAATAAAAAAAATTTACAAAAATGTCATTAGTGTACAGATGCAAAAATTGGCAAAGTGATGCCCTACTGAAGGCCTCACGGGTCATGTGTGTAACACCCCACACCTTATAATATTGGCACAATTCAAATGAAACATGACATGATTTGGACCAATTGACGCTAAATTTTAAAAGTGCCTCAATCTCATGTTAATGGGTTGCATGTGCGTCTAACGCTTAAGGGGATCGAGGGTATACATGTTTTATGGTGAATTAAGGAAATTAAAGCCTTAAATGAAGTAAAATAATTGAGGTGCTTGGAGGACTTGGAAGCTAGCAGGTGAGTCAGCTACTTGCTTAGCTCAAATCATGAACTAAATGGAGACGAGACTCAACATCGAAATTGTTGAAGTTTGATTATGAATAAAGTCCGTGTTAATGGTGTAAATTTGGCCCATATTTTAGCATCATAAATGTACTATATGTTAATCCCAATAGAGGTATTAAAAAGGGCCCAAAGACAATACAAAACACTTAGCAAATTGGGCCCAAACCCAAGTAAGTGAAAGCCGAAAATTTGGCAGCCCAAGTCCATCAAGTTGGTGCTCCAAAAAGGCCCAACTTTGAGGGTCAAGCTGGTGGGTAAGATGATTGATTATGTGTGGTATATGTTGGTAAAGATGTCAAGAGATAGTCGGCATCATAGCTCTTTATAAATAGCTCCAAAGCTGCTCCAAAAGTCATTCTCAACTTGAACACAAGAAAAAAAATAGATTTTCTCTCTAAAGTTCCTCTCGACTTTTCTCTAATTTGTGAAGCAGCCAAACGAATTGTTTAGGGTTCTTAAGGAGACTCTACACCTTGAAGACAAATGTAAGTACTTATAGTTGTGTGTTTAGTATAGTTTTATCATGAAAAACTCGAAATAGATGCTAGCTACGCTGCTGAAATTTGTTGGACAGATTCTGTGCAGAAAGTTGCTGCACCTTTTGCTTTTGTTTTGGTGATCTTCCTATGGTTTTTAAGTTATATTATGAAGATAACTTGGTTTTATTAACATGGGTTGAGTTATAAACATCACCCCAAGATTTCTGCCTTGATTTTTGGTTTCATTTAACCCGCACTTTTTACCGAGTTATCTTAAGCGTTATGTTGATTGCAATTTGCGGGTTGTTGTGTGTAAAGATATTAGCTTAAATCCTTCATGACTTTGTAAGTGATGTTATGGTACTGGTTGAGGTTTGTTTATATGTGTAAATGTTGCTGGAACAGTTTGGTTAAATTTGGAATAAGTTTGGAGTTGTCGATGTCGAAAGGTAGCGAAAGAAGGTAACGTTACGCTATCCGTTTTTAGATTGCATAGAATTGTGATGTGTTGTTCTTTGTGGACTGTTGTAAGGCTGTTATGGACTTAAAATAGGCTGTACATGATGTGTACATGCTAATGTATATGAGAAAATACGATT
>JAABOM020060493.1:0-11833 GCA_011800125.2 Solanum clarkiae
TAATAATAATAATAATAATAATAATAATAATAATAATAATAATAATAATAATAATAATAATAATAATAATAATATTCACCACCATCCCACCTTGGACAGAATCATTACATATTGATGCATTCCTTTTCCCTTTTTCTGGAATTAGATTGATTATGTGGGCCCACACTTAACCCCCTTGGCAAACCTCTCAATGCTAATCACCTCCATTTATGGCTGGAACAAGTCCCGGAGCTTCCTGAAAATCTCTAGTTATTCCTTTCTCTATGTTTTTGCAAAGGGAAGTAAATTATTTTAAAATAGTTAATAAAGAAGCATATTTATCCTTTTAAAAAAGATACATTCATCTGGAACCCAAGCTAATCATCAATCAAGAATTACACGTAAACATTTTGAAACCCACTATTTTTGTGTGATCTTTTAACCATAAGATTCTTAGCTATCTCTGAAACCAATTTGGTGAACTGTCTCCTTCCTCTTCTATTTTTCTTTAGTCCTTTTCTTCCTATCCAGAATTAGAGCACCACCCATACAGAGTTCCTGAGTTTCTCAGACTATGCGTCTTCAATGGAGAAGGCTAAAAACGCCAGTGGAGAGGATGATGGACGGTGGTGGTTTATGCGGTTGAGGATCTATTTTGGTGTAACTTCAGGAATAAAGATGGAATGTAATTTAAGGAGGAGAGAGAATGGGAGGGTGGGAGGTTGACAAAGAGGAAAAAGGAGTGGTGATTGTGTATTAGGATAAAAGGTTAGTAGGGGTAGGATGTTGCCATGCCTGGTGATGGTTTAAGGTTTGTCATAGGATTAGTTATGCCATTATAGTTGTGTTGTTATTGTTCTTCGATTATTTTGCTACTTCTTTTTTTTAATGTAGAATTTGCTCTTCGTGTTAGCCATTATTCTATATATATATTATTTTTTTCTTCTTTTATTTGTGAGATACATTTGAGCTGAAGGTCTTTGAAAAATAGTCTTTCTATCTCCATGAGATAGTGATAAGATCTGCGTACGCTCTACCCTTTCCAAACCTCACCTATGGGATTTTATTGGTTATTTTGTTGTTATTGTTGTAATTTCTTTAGTGAAATAGGTGCAGTTCACTTCTTTCAAGGAAAAACATTTCTTGTCTATCTACCTGAATCTCGGTTATCAAGTATATGTGTGTGTATCTATCTCAAATGTAAGAATGCTCACTTGTCCGATTATATTGCATGTAATTTAAAATTTATTTAACTCTGATGGTGCAAAAGACGATGTTGAATTATGTTGGATAGGTGAAGAACAATGCATCGTGCATTTTATAATATGAACTTAAAAACTCAATTTTTGTGTATGAGTCATTATATTTATGTAGCAATGTTCTACATTTGTTTTTGTTTTTAAGGAGTATGATATGAGTAAGTGGTTGATCTGATTGTAGCTTGTTTGTTCTGACGTATCTCAAGTTAATGTTTTTTGGGTGCATCAGTGGCGTTTGCTTCACAAAGATACCAACATATCATGTAATGTCAGACGGGTACAGAAAACCAGGGAAAAAATAACTCAGTCCAAGCGTTGAGTATATTTTTTGGCTGTATTACAAGTGTTTTCTTTTTGAAATTTTATTTATTTTCCGAGCGTGTTGGTTCACCACTATCAGATGCAGTCTTCAGAGTGTACAGCTTTTGGAAAGCTTCTAAATTAGAAGTTTATCCATGTATTTTCTGTTAAACCTCACGATAGAACTTGAAACTTCGGGTTAGTTGATGTTGAGTTTCGGGATTATTTTCTTGAAAGAAAACTTTAAGTGTTCCTTGGTAATATGCATATGCATCTGATTTTTCCAATTTATGTTCAACCCTAAATTAGCTTGAACAGATTTTGTAGGGTCTGATTGCCTATTTGCCTGTGGCTACCTCCTATACTTTGTTAGTTATATAGTACTTAGAAATCTTGTCAGTCTCCACATGAAGGTCTAGTGTTTCTTATCTTACATTTTCCATGTCCTTTACTGCATGTGTAGGTATATAATAAATCCTCAGGGGTAGGCCTGATGGTAATAGACTTGAGCCTTGAAGTTTGCTCCCTTTCAAGGTCTCAAGATCGAAACCCACTGGATGCAAACAGTTTCTGAGGGCCATCGAACTGGGTAAAATCTGAATATAATCGTGGTGCACTTGTGGGAAACTCCTTGCCAAGGGCCTGTGTACCCCCGGGATTAGTCGGGGCTCTAGAGATTTGGACACTCGATGCAAATAAAAAAATAAAAATAAAAAATATGTAGGTATATAATGGCTTCCAACAGTTGGATAAAGGAAACGAGTCTGCCAAGAAAAACATCTGATGAATCATCAGTTGGCTTTGTTGCATTGGATGGGGAGCTACATGTGATGACTCATTTAAGTGGGGTTAAATTGGAGGAGTGCCAAAGATCAATGCAGCAGGAAAGGTCAGCAACTATTCATGTACAAATATACCATCCTGGGAAGAAGTCATGGAGGTCTGTCACTACAAAGTCACCTTTTCATCAACCTTTCGATTTCAAAAATGTTGTTATGAGCACAATTCGTTTGTAGATCTATATTTTTTCATTGGTGTGCGCTATGAAGCAGTTACTTGGTTTAGTAGATTCTTCTTCCCTGCCTATTGTGAATGACGTTGTTATCTTTCATTGACATGTTCTTGTCAGAATTAGTACTGTAAATGCTACCGTAATAAATATAGTTCTTATCTGTCTCTTTGCAATTAATTCTTATCTATCTCTTTACTTCTTATCAATTGCCTCTATGAAATACTTCTATATTTTGCTCTTCTCTGTCTCACGTGTGGGCGCAAGCACACGCATATGCACACAGATACACTTTTCTCTCTCGCTCTCTCACTTTGATTTGTAGGTCAGTTTCTTTATGCTCTTTTGGTTTGTCTTTTCTTCAGCAGCAGCAATTTCTATTGTGGCGCCTAGTCGTTTTCTGTCTTTTCTTTCCGTTGAGTTCTTTTGTCTATCAGGTTGCCTTCTGCTCTAGCAACTGAATGTTGGCAAAATCATTTGCCATAGAATCTGCTGTCCTAAAATATGAAATTAGTAGTTTTTTGCTGTCTATTTGACTCACTTTAGGAAGTACTGTTGACGTTCACAGAGCATCTTGAATCTCTTCTTATCAGCCATTCATTTCCTCCTAATTTATATGATACATTTTTCAAAAGTCACTTTTCTTTACTAGAAAGGCTTGAACCTCAAAATTTTCTTTTTTTACTCATAGGGATCATGTAGGAGTGACAAGGGATGACTAATCTTGAGATTTATGTTGGAATGAGTGTATTCCGTTGGAATATGGGATAATTTATTTTGAGATTGTTGTGTTATTATTATCTCACATTGAGGGTGAAATAACTAATGTCATGATAATTTGCCCAATTAAAAGAGCCTTAATGAATTAATTTGCAGTTATACAAATATTTATGACTTGCTTTAGATTATAAATCTCAAAAAAAAATTCTTAAATTTTGTGTCAAGTTAAATAGTGTCATAAAATTGAAGCGGGACAGCTCTGTATGAGGATGAGGTGGTCATATTCTAGCAGTAGTATTTTTCTCTTAAATTGAAAACAGGGTCGGTTGAATTAAAGAGTCAAAAATTTAAAAGAAAAATTATACATAAATTGAAAAAAATATAGTATTTTTTGAATGTGTATAATTAACGTGCTGCTTGTCAATAGGGGCATTGGGTTGACTGAATTAATAGGAAACTTAGTACAAGTTTGAAGCCAAATTGAAAACCTTTGTGGTAATAATAAATAAGCCTTTTGTGTTAATGGCTGACCTATTGAAGTGAGCTCCTGGAAACTGATATCAGATGTATAAATTTTGGGAATTAGCTACTCCTTTGAGCACAGAGTTTAAGAAAAAATTTTGAAACTTCAGATTTAAAATAAAATAGAAAATATTGTCAAAATATACAATTTAAGAGGTCAAATTACAGATTATGTCAACATTCAAAAATATTTGATTGTAAGTTTTTACATTATTGTCATATTCTTTTTTTTTTTTTTACTTGTTGTTGAGTCTCTTATATTGCATGTGAAATGTACAACAGTACGTCTTTTCTTTTTTCAAAGAATAACTTAATTATGATATGACATTGACTAGACAATACACAATTTTACTTTTCCCAAGTTGGCTATAATTTTTTTTTTCAAAATTTTGGTATCAACTTTTTTAAACATTCTAATGGAAGAATAAATCTTCCATATTCTCTCACAATCTACTCCTTTCTCTTCTTCGTCTCTTTCGCCTTGATTTTTTATTTTTTTGGTCAATCTCTCTGTGCAGTTGGTTAATTTATTTTAGTTATTATTATAATTTCTTATACTTGTCTATTCCATCAGTATTTTTTCATATGGGAGAAAAAGCTCCCCTTCGAAAAAGCCCTCATTTAAATGTCGAGTCTATTTATCTGGATAGCACATATTTGCGATGTTCAAGGCGAAACTTTAATCAATTAACTCCTTTGTCAGTTCGAAAAAAGTCGGATGACGGAGGCAACGTGAAGATTGTTGTTGTTGACTCTTCAAAGAAAAGAGATTCTGTCGAGGGCCCTTCGAACTCTTTGAAGAGAAAAGGGAAACAAAAAGTTGATTTACCACATGATAGCGATTTTGAAGATGAAATGTCGATTTTGAAGAGATATCATTTGAATTAGGAATCAAAATCTGAAAAAGTTAAATGCAAGGTATATTTTTTTTTTTTGAAATATTTTTTTTTTTTGATAGATTTTATGTTTTTACATGTAACTATTAAGTTTCACCACTTACAATAACTTGTACAATTTTTTCTTTTAGCCTCGGAGTGTTGTTTCTTCTAAACAAGAGAATCGTCAATGCATGAAGCCTCAGAAGGGAAGGGGAAAAAATGTGAAGAGAAGCAAAAAAATATGTAATACTACATTTTTCAAAAAAAAAATTATATTTTACAAACACTATTTATTTTTTGTATGGTGGTTCACTGTGTTCAAAATTCTGTGTTATTTTTATTTATAGTAAGTTGTTGTACAATTATCTCTTTGATTTTATTTGAGAATTATTTATTTCTGTTTTTGGTTTAAACATATGTTACTGATTATATTATGGAGTTTGTTATTTGATTTGGTGAATTTGTTGGTTAAAGTTGAAGTTGGGATTCAGGTTGTTGCTTTTTTTTTTTTTTGTTTATCTTATGATAATGTGTTGGTTCTACGATTTATTTTCTGGTATTGAATATATTATTTGTTAATTCTTTCCATGGTAATGATGTCATTCTTTTAACCGTTGAATGTAGTATTCTTGGTATTATATGTGCTTTAAATATTTTTATATGTTAATGACCTTTTGTTGGATTCATTTCTTGTCTAAATTATACCACCAAATTTGTTTGTCATTAAATTGAGTTTGAGCATTATTTTTTTACCTTTTTTTCTTACTGAATTATTGTTATTAAGTTTGTTATTTAATTGGTGAATTTGTTAGTTAAATGTTCACAAATAACCATGTTGTTTAATATCTTTATCTGTAGTTGGTATGATTGTTGGTGATTCCTTATTTTAATGATTAAGGATGTCATTCTTTCAAGTCTTTAAAATTTGTATTTAAGGTTCAGCTAGTTGATTTTATTTTTATTTTTATTTTTATTTTTGTTTATTTTATACTAATGTGTTGGTTCTATAATTTATTTTCTGATATTTGATGAATTTTTTTCTTTTCTCCTGATTATGCTAACAAGGTTGTTTTTTGCATTTTTGGTAATATTGTTTGTTAACCCTTTCCATGGTAATGAATGCCGTGCTTTCAATATTTGAAAGTAGTATTCTAGATCTTGTATGTGATTTAAATATTTGTATTGTTTAATGATTGTTAATTTGAAAAAATGACTTTAACTTCGAAAATCTGATTTAATATTTAATTAATTTAAGTACAAACCAAATTCTCGAAATTTGAAAGAGTCACCACCTAATTTTAAGAATAATTAGGAAACCAACGAACATTTTAAAAGACCTAACAAAAAAATCTTTTAAAAATCTTTTAAAAATACTAAAAGAAAGGTTCGGGTTCAATTTCTATTTTTGAGAAAAACTTACTCACTCACAATGACCACTAACGTGCGATTGATCGACGATTAGAAAATTGACTAACTTTTTAAAAATTTGATTGACTATGAAAAAGTTGACTAATTTTGAAAGAATTGGCTAAATTTGAAAGAATGTGAACAAACTTGAATATATTGACTAAATTTGAAAGAATTGACTAAACTTAAAAAAATGACTTATTTTGAAAAAAATTGATTAAACTTGAAAGAATTTTGACTAAATCTGAAAGAATTTGAATAAACTTGATTAAATTTGGAGAAAAAAATTGATTAAATTTGAAAGAATGTTGACTAAATTTGAAAAAATGTTGACTAAATTTGAAAGACTTGACTAAATTTGAAAAATGTATTAATTTTGAAAGAATGGACTAATTTTACAAGAATTGGCTAATGTTTAAAAATTAACACTTCAAACCAAAAATAAATTGTACGAATAATTTCAAGACTTAGAAAAATCATTGATAACTAAAATTAACATAAATAGAGGCAATGTTGGAGAAACAATTAGATTAACAAATAATAATACAAATAATGTTAGAGTTAGTATCAAACAATAACAAATATTATAAATGAAATAATAAAACAAGAAAAGATGGAGAGAATAGAAATTGGGCTTGGCAGACCCAAATTCAAATCTGCCCAATTTATAAAATGAACTGGGTCTGCTCACCCCTGTTGCCCATCTGCCGCTGCTCCTGCTAATGGGCTTGTAGCCCACGTTTCCTGTGATATACACTAAGTGTATATCAGATGTATATCAGATATATATTTACCGATTTGGCTTCCGAAAACCTGTATATCAACTTCCATTAACCCTGTAGACCACTCCTTGTGATTCTAATAGATCCTAAGATTCCGGCAAGAGTGTGTGGGCCTCCGTGGCCCATCAGAAATACATAAGGAGCATAGGAACCCGAAGGACTCACAAACAAGGAGTTCATATAATGAAAAAAGAAGTAAATTAGCATATGAATAAGTGACTCAACGGAAGTGCAAACAATTCAAGTATCCCATAAAACAAACAGAACAAAATAGGATTTACTGTACGTAAACTCTAACTTGCGAACATTCAGAACCTTAACCAGGGATAGCAGAGATCAATTTGATAAAAGATGATGCCAATTTTGCACAGATGAGGTCAAATAAACATAGCCAATTTTGCACAGATGAGGTCAAATAAACATACTTTGAATTGGAAACAGGAATCATGATTAAGGAAATCTTCTTTCTTAAGGACAAGAATATAACCAGAGAGTAAGGGAAAATATAGCAATTGGGAAAGAGAGAACCAAATAAAAACAGACAAGTAGAGGAGTTCAAGTTAAAAACTCAAATCAGAATCACAGTATGTTATTAACTTAAATGCTGCTAATTCATGAGGCCAAACTGTGAAAAAAAATCATGTCTCTGCTTACAACATACACACAACTGATAGGCTTGATTTTCTCTACTTTGTCTAACATAAAGTGAAATCTCAATAAGAAAAGAATGTGAACAAGCTCTAAATGCCAGATTACATCAAAACCAAAAGCACCTTAGAGTTATATTGTCCTCTATAAAGACAAACTTGAGAGCAAGGAGTTAACTTCCCAAAAGAAAACAAAACCTCAAAGCATGTAAGCAGCAGTCAAAAATTAAGGAAAAATAGAAACAATATAACCTAGGCACATGAAGTAAAGAGAGATTTTCCAGAGACCAACAGGAAACAGAACAACAGAACAGCAACTTAAGACTTTGAGGCTTGAAAACTAAAGGCTGAAGCAGGAAATAAGGATGGGAACAAGAGTGAGTTTTCAAAAATATGAGAAGGATAAACAACAAGGAAACCTGAAAAAAAAAAAACAGTATAGTATTTTAGGAAAATGAACTTGTTTCAACACAAACATCATGAGCAGAAGTCAAGGGACTTATTAAGACCCTTACCCAGTGACCTAAACAGATTATAAGCAATGTGTAACAAGGTGAAAGAAACCAGCCATTGTATTACCAGATTTAGGCAGCTTTGACTCCTTCGAAAACACTAGAAAGAAGTTGGTCAAAAGGATTTCAAAGCTCAAGTCTTGACATATGCTAAGAGTGAAACTGAAGCATAACTTGTGATCTTTTTTAAAAACGACACAACACTGTCGACTCGACAGCAGTTAATTCTTAACAAAACAGAGAACGGAAACATGTTTTCAAGAACTTTTCAACAATTTCAACGTAATAAGACGTGTATGTTATTGCTTACGACCAAAGAACTCTGATTCCAAGCAAAGTCCAGCATAAACAAAGGCAAATAACCTCAACAGCATACTGGGTAGGTCATGTTCAGATAGTAACATGGATGTAACAGACTATAACAACCACAAAATAAAACCTAAAACCTGAGTACTATCAGATTTATATTCAAACAAATAACAATAAACAAAGACAACAGCAGCAACGTCAGCCAATATACAGTAACATATGCGCTCATGTTCTTGATCTAGACTCGACCAGCTATTCCCAAACTAGATGGCCATGAAGACGGAACCAGAGAATTAATTAGAAACCTCAAGAATCATGGAATTTACTAGTCATGAGCTTAGGATAACCATGTATTCTAGCATTTAGATTAAAAAACAAGAAGTAAAACCAACACTGTGAACTCTAAGACAGAGACAGAGATAGAGAATAGAGATGAACTTCACGACATATGCTTACGGATTCAAAGCTATTTCAACAGAAAACCCAAACTCACTTCAGAGGCTTAATTGTTAAGTATGGAAAAGCGAAAATGAATCATTTTCAACACTGTTTAACTAAGAAGCTTGAAATCGACTAAAGAAACCCCAAATGCTGAACAGAACATGGAACCAACATTTAATCCAGACCCTCAACACTCAACGCAACTCTATGACTCCGGAAAATGTTTAACAAATCAATAACAACAATATCACGGTATCAACCATTCATGACATAACAACTCGAGGCAAACAAACATAAACCTAAAGATTTTAATGTAACTTCAAGATTGATCTCACCACCAAACACCACGTATGAGACTGAAACAGAATAAAGAGGAACGAATTAGAGCATTACCTTTCTGCGCACAACGAACAAGGACGACGTGTCTAGGTAGGAACTTCCACCACCTAAACGAGCCTCGTTTATAAGTTTCCTGTCCTCGACAATGGAGATTTGGCTTCAGAAACTCTCCTTCAACCAGCAAGCGATAAAAAAAAGGAGTTGTTTTCGAAACGGAGATTCGATGTCTCTTGGTGGCCAAGAACGGTTGTGAAATTGATTTGAGGCTTTTATAAATTTTCCAATCAATTCCCGCTGCCCTCAATCTGGGAAGAGGGGATATACATATATGAGGGATTTTCTAGGGTTCCAAAACAGGGCCGAAATTAGGGTTTTCAAATTTCGAATCCGAAATCCCCTAAATTCCATCCTCTTTTGGAATCAAGAATATCCACAAGGGTCTTCAAACCGTTGGGGAAAGGATAGGTGGACGGCTCGATCTTGAGCAAGGACGAAGGAGAGGAGAGATTGGGACACGTACATACGGAGATTTGAAGGGAACGTTGGAAGAATCTTGGATTGTTGGCGTTTCTGGGGCTGGGTTCGCTAGGTCACTCCTCTGGTTCGCTATCGTGGGTCGTCGAAGAAGAAGAAGGGAAGGGAGAGTGGGTTAACGCGTCAGAGAAGAGGAAAGAATTGAAGAAGAAAGAGAAATAAGGGATTGGGGCGCGTGGAACCAACGCGCGGGGGTGTATGTATGTGTTGTAAGTATTGAAAGGGGAAAGAATTGGGCCGGGTGAGGGATAAAAGTGGGCTGGGTTGACTTGATTTGGGCCAGAATTTTGGTCCAAGAGGAAGGCTGAAAATGGGTTCAAAGTGGGGATTTAAAATTTAGAAATTTGACCAATGTGATCGCAATTTTAGCTAATTAAAAGTAATCAAATTGAATTTGATTAATTAATTTGACTACACGACGAATTATATAGATTAATTAAAGAGCTTTTAATATTATCAACCTGAAATGATTAAAAATAATAATCCCTAAAAATGAAATTTATTTGAGAAAAAATATTTTTGCATTTTCGAAAGCTAATTATTTCAAATTGATAAAATTAAAAATTTGATGATTAATTTATATCGTGGAGGGTAAAATTGAATGTCAACAGCTGTCCCTTTCTTGAATTCATTTTCTGTTTAAATTATGTCACCAAACTTGTTTGTCATTACATTAAGTCTGAGCATTATTTTTCGCTTTTTTCTTATTTCACTTATGTTACTAAGTTTGTTATCTAATTGGTGAATTTGTTGGTTAAATATTCACAAATAAACATATAGGTTAATATCTTCGTTTATTTTTCAGTAATTGCGGGTTATACACTTGTGCTTTTGTTGAATACTATTCGCAAGGCCACTTTGATATTTCTGCATATTCTATAGACTCATATTTATTCCGATTGAGGTATGATGCATTGCTTTGAGAATATGAAACACAAAAAATAGAGGATGAAACAGTCGATGAAAGTGAAGTGGCGGGCAAAATTGTTAGTCAATTTGGGGCCCCTAAAGTTGCAAGGGAGTACATTCCAATCAGTGACATACATTTGGTTTTTATTTTATTTTTATTTTTTAAATTTAATTTCCTTCGTGGATGTACATATTCATTTTAAAAAGTTGACATTTCATGATTAATTATTTATTTTAAGGTAACACAATGGTTTAAAGGGAAGGACTTTCACATCTTATACTCAGACAAACTTTTTCACATAGTTTCAACCAAAACAAAACCAAACAAAATTCCACCTAATGGTTGTGCATATTTTAAACCAACCGATTCTTGTACTCACACAAACTTTTTAATATAGTTTCAACCAAAATAGAGCCTAACAAAAGTCTACGTAATGATTGTGAATTTTTTAAATCTTAAATAAACTGAATGTATTGTTTTTATAAAAATTAACACTGACGTATATAGTTGACTTAACATAACATTTTACCTAAATAAAATCAAGTCTAACTTTACATATTTTCCCCACAATTCACAAAGAATTTGTTTAATGTTGGTTGTATATCTGGTTGATTTACTGATTTTTTATGGTAACACAATGTTTTTAATTTTTTTTTTTCAAAATGATACCAACCTTGACTTGTATATTTCACCTTACAAGTCAACCTATCCAGACATTTAGCTTAATCTTTGTTGGTTTTTTGATAAAATTATTAAATTTTAAGCTAACACAATGATTTAGGTGGAATGACCTTCACATCTTCTACTCAAACAATCTTTTTAAGATAGTTTTAACCAAAACAAAACTCTACCTAATGATTGTCAGTATTTTAAACTATAAATAAACTGAATGTATTGTTTTTATTAAAACCAACACTGGTCTGTACTGTTGATTTAACATAAAATTTTACGTAAATAATTTATAGAGTTTTTGTTTAACATTGATTGTATATTTGGTTAATTTATTGATTTTTAATGATAACACTATTTTTATGGTTTTTTGGTATTTTTCAAAATGAAACCACCCTTAACTTGTAAAATTCACTTTATATTTTTTGGCAAGTTGTCTAAACGTTTGATTTATTCTTTGTTGCTTTTTTGGTGAAATTATTGGATCCTAAGGTAACACAATGGTTAAGGTGGAAGGATATTCAAATCTTGTACTCAGATAAACTTTTTAACATAGTTTCAATCAAAACAAGGCCAAACAATTATGCATATTTTATACCACAACTAAATTAAATTA
>JAABOM020060494.1:0-11832 GCA_011800125.2 Solanum clarkiae
ATATGGCCACTACTCTGGATGATGGACCCCAAATACTTAAAGTGTTCCCTCCTGGGGATAGGTTGAGTGGCCAGCCTTACATCCAAGTTAGTTTCATCCCTCTCAGCGTTGAATTTGCACTCCAAATATTCAGTTTTGGTCCTACTCAATCTGAATCCTTTGGACTCCAAGGCGTGTCTCCAGGCCTCTAACCTATCATTAACTCTAGTTCGGGTCTCATCAATTAGTACTATGTCATCAGCAAATAGCATACACCATGGTACTTCCTCCTGAATAGATTGCGTCAGCACATCCATCACCACGGCAAAGAAGTTGATAAAATTATGTAAGATAATGAGTTTCGAAGTAAGTTATGAAAAACTAAAACCACTTTCACAATTAAGCACGACCCAAAGTTGAATGTTGCCAGTATAGATGTCATGTGAGATTACTTGATTAAGTGTTCCTACCATGTAATTCTTTCCATGTTGAATTCCTAAACCTATAGAGTTGTAGTATCTTTTTCTAGTTAGAAAAGTCATGTTCCACATTATCTGATGTGTCTTCAGTTGAAACTCCTTAGAATTACCAGTACATGTGCATCTGATAATGGTCACACTCCAATAAGAAAATAGTCGCTATCAGTAATTAACCTAACCAAGGTTAGGGTCAAATCCACAGGGAATACAGGGCTTGACTATAAGATTTCACTACTAATATTCCCAGTATCTATAACTACAATCTCTAGATGAGGGGGGGGGTTGTTGTTATTCAAAGACAACTAAAAATGAACACTAATTAAAATTCTGGAGAACACTTAATTTTGGGGGCAACTTAGGATTGTGTTCCCCATGGATCGTTGACTCAATTACCCTAGTTTACATAACTTTGATAGGTTCTCCCGGACCTCTTGTGAAGGTGAAGGTCAAATTTCACCATGGTGGTTAGTTGGCCACCATGGTGTGCCAACTAGCCGTTACCTATTTTCCCAGTCAACCTCCCTTTGGTCAGGTTTGGTCGATTAGACGGGAAAAACATCAACCTAATCCTGTCATCTACTTCCTTTTTCCTATTTGTTACTACCTTAGTCGGGATCATGATAGTAGGCATGGTTTGGTGTTTACCACCACCAAACAACATTAAGCATGATGGGAAATAAACGATACATGAAAAACCCCAATCATAGATATGCACAAAACCTAGGTCATCTCAAGTCAACTACCCATGCTTGCCACAACCCCAAGTTGTGGGTGTTTAACTACTCGTGGCTAAGATTCAACACACAAAAATACATGTAATAGTCATAGTTGAGAGTTTCTCCAATAACATTGGAGAAGGTAAGCACCACAAGTTACAAACCTACAAGCTTGATTGATCAACAATGAGCACAAAACAAGATTTGTAATCCCAAAAATGAGTTTCCCAAAGTGAACAATAATCTACTCCAAAAACCTAATAAAAGCTTCAAAATGTAATGGAGAAATGTCTACTATCCAAACTCCCTCAAAAAACCTAACTTAAACTATTTATAGTATTTACAAAATAACCCTAGGAACTATACAGAAATGATAGTTGGCATCTGATAAATTTTTGCAGTTATGACTCGTAGGTTGGCCTACGAGTCATAGTTGGGGTCTCATATCAGGTTCTTGGTATCTTGGACTTAACTGGTATAACCCATAAGTACGATTCGTTACTCAAGTTATGACTCGTATGTTGGTCTCATAGTCTTGGTCTTCAGTTTTTTGTCCAACATTTTGGCTCTCTAATTCTTGCTATGAGTCCACCTACATGAGTCATAGTGTGACAAACGACTCGTAGGCTGGGCTCGTAGGGGTGACCTTCACTTGGTAGATTTCTGATTTTTGGTCTCTGATTCCTGCTACGACACAACCTACGACTCGTAGGTGGGCTTGTATGGCCTATGCTTCAGCAAAACCAGCAATTTTTCTTCAAATTCATGCCAACCTAACTTTCTGCAAGATTAACACAAAAACACATCAAAACACTAAAAAGTCGCTTTAAGAATTCATAAAATCCCTTATTTTAGGAACCAAATGTGCTATAATTTGACAACACGTTAACACCCTCAACTTAGAATTGTTGCTTGTCCTCATAAGACGACTCAATCTACCCAAACAAAGAGGAATACATAGTAACTATATCAATGGCATATACAACAACTTATTTGGTTTAGGTACCCAACTACTACTTTAAAAATAGGGTTGCCAAGTTATTGAGCAAACAAGAACATCATGAGAGGCTTGACAATCCAACTCTGACAAGCTAAAGAGCATCATCCGTTCACAATCACTAGTATAGTCATATGCTACTGAAGTAGTGCCAATACCCTCACTGGAAAGAAGTCCCTCATACTCACTCAAAAGCATTTAGAATTCAGGGACTGAGGAAGCATTCTCACTCTCACAATTGAAATTCAATGCATGCTAACTAACATGATAGGCTTGCCTCTCTACTCATCTTCTGGCTTGGTGATAAAGTAGAGTTAGATCACTTTAGGACTTAAAGGCTTGTAACATAGGGTCAAGGTGCTTTGGTGCGGCATTTTGGGCAAGTAGTGACTAAAAGCTATCGTTGAATCATGTTTACCAACACTTTTTGCTTTCATAATCTAGCCTTTTTTCATCTATCCCTCCTTGTTCGCTTGCTTTGAAGTTTTCTCGAGTTCTTTCTTTCTCTTTTTCAGCTGTGCCTTGATTTCAAACTCATTTTTGCTACTTTTTCTCAATTAAAGGCACTTTTCTTCTTCTCCTTCACTCGGTTCATGGTTTTTCATTTTTTCTTGATTTTCCAACTAACCACCTTATAACTTTTACTTTACCATAATAAGGGCCACCCTCAACTTAGGGTTTTATCCTCGGGTGAAGTATACAATATCTATGCCTCAAACCAGGGCCACCAACTGCAGCCACCCTCAACCTAGGCCTTTGGTTTCAATCAAGGTTCACATATTCAAGGATAGACCAGGGCCAATATCAAGGTATTTCGTCAAACAAGGTTAAACTGGCAAGGTATCAAGAAAGAATGAGTACATGATAAGGTCAAAAATTTGGAAAAATGATTCTATCACTTAGCTGGTGGGTTATTTTAGGCTAATAGTGGCTTCATTCAAAGAACAAAGGCCTAAGATCCTTTCCATATCAACCACATCACTAAAAAAACTTTTAGAGTAACAAGGAAAGTTGTGGGTCCATACAAGATGCATGAATGCAGCAAAACAAGTTCACAACACACATGGCAATTGCATCCACAATCGAGTATAGACTCACAGGTCATGCTTTTAGTCTCAACTTACCTTCTCAAGATCAAAACAAACATTGCTAGATACTCAAAAATGTATGAATGCATCAATACTCTCAACTTTGAAAACATTTTAGGGTACCCAAGTTTTAATCAAAACATTGAAAAAATCTCTAACAATAATGTATATGCCAATAGATAATTACTACTATGAATTTACCTATTATCTACATGACCTAAACTTGCCAGAGGAATAGAAAAATAAACATCCACAGGGAAAAAGAAGCATGAGAAGAAAACCTTGGAGTCAAAAATAGGGGAAGTTATGGACTTGAGGCTACTCGGACTTCACCTTAATCCATAACTACCACTACCCCGCCAAAATAGGATACTTTGTCCTCAAAGTAACAACACAAAGAAAAGATGAAAGGAGTGTACCTTGGGTTGCCTCCCAGGAAGCGCCTGAGTTATTGTTCTGGCACGACAAGAAGCTTTTGCATTTATGCCTCTTCAAGGTTCCATCTTCCACTATTTTGATCTCTTCCATGTTACCCATCTACCTTTTTACCCTTTGTCCATTGGCTTTGAAATTTTTCCATCCCTACTCTCTAACTCCATAGCACCATGACTAAAAACGCGCACAAGTTTGAAAGGCTCCATCCACTTGTATTTGAGTTTTTAAGGAAACAACCTCAACTGGAGTTGTAAAGCAATACCATGTCTCCTGGAGAAAAATAACGATCTTTAATTCTACGATCATGCTAAAACTTCATTCATTATTTGTACAAAGCGGAGCTCACATATGCTCGCAGCCTAAACTCATCAAGCTCATTCACTTGCATCAACCTTGAGGTGGAAGCTTCATGCCAATCTAGATCCAGTTTCTTTAATGCCCACAATGCTTTGTGTTCAAGTTCAACAGGTAAGTGATAGGCCTTTCCAAAAACCAGTTCATATTGAGACATGCCAATGGGAGTTATGAAGGCAGTCAGGTAGGCCCATAGAGCATCATCCAAATTCCTTGACCAATCAATACGATTCACGTTCACCATTTTGGATCAGATTTTCTTTATTTCCCTATTTGATTCTTCCACTTGCCCACTAGTTTGTAGATGATACGGGGTTGCCACATGGTGCTTCACACCATATCTTTCAAGGAGAGCTTTGAGCAGCTGGTTGCAAAAATGAGAACCTCCATCACTGATAATTTCCCGAGGCATACCAAATCTTGAGAAAATACATTTTTGAAGAAATCCTATAACACTCATACCCTTATTGTTCGGTAGAGCTACAACTTCCACCCACTTGGAGACATAATTGACTGCAACTAGAATGTACTTGTTATCGTGAGAGCCAACAAAGGCTCCCATAAAATCAATGCCCCACACATCGAATAGTTCTATGACAAAAATAGGAATTAGAGGAAGTTTATGCCTTCACAAAACTCCTGCTTCTCTTTGACATCTGTCACAAGACTTTACATAATCATGGGCATCTTGGTGTACAGGCGGCCAGTAATAGCCACACTGCAACACCTTATAAGTCATTCTAGCTCTACTTTGATAGCCACTAACCAATGAAGGGTGACATGCTTTGAAAATGCTCATTATCTCTACCTTTTGGACACATCTATGAATCATGCCATCCGTACAAATGTGAAACAAATAAGGGTCATCCCAGAAGAATTTCTTTACCTCATGATGAACTTGCGACATTGGTGGGTTAGTTAGCATAGTCTGCGAACCAAGGTATAACATCATACGATGCAGCCAAAACTCTTTCATCAGGAAATGAATCATTTATGTCCATCCCATCATCAAACTTCATCATAGCCTCATCTTTTAATCTCGAAAGGTGATCGACAACCTGGTTTTCTGACCATTTTCTGTCAATCACATCAAAATTGAATTCCTGCAAAAGAAGTATTCATCTAATCAACTGTGGTTTTTGCATCATTCTTTAGCATCATATATTTGAGCACTGCATAGTTAGTATGCACGATCACTTTAGCTCCTAACAAGTATGAACGAAATTTTTCAAATGCAAACACCAACGCAAACAATTCTTGTTCGATCACAGTGTAATTCTTTTAGGCAACATTCAGTGCTTTACTGGCATAATAGATCACATGCAGGACTCTCTCTCTTCATTGTCCCAATACCACACCTAGTGCAACTCCACTCGCATCACACGTGAGCTCAAACAGTTGTGACCAATCTGGAGCAACAATAATGGGTGCTGTGACTAGCCCTCTTTTCAATTCTTCGAAGGCGTGCATGCATGCCTCATCAAATAAAAACTTTGTGTCTTTTTCTAACAACTTACACAAAGGTTGTGAAATTTTAGAGAAGTCCTTTATGAAGCAATGGTAGAATCCGGCATGGCCTAGAAAACTTCTAATAACTTTTACCGAAATAAGTGGTGGCAAATTCTCTATCACATCGATTTTTCCTTTATCCACCTCAATTCCCTTACCTGAAATTTTGTGACTGAGTATGATGCCCTCTTTGACCATGAAGTGGCATTTCTCCAAATTTAATACCAAGTGACTCTCAACACATCTCTACAACACATCGTGCAAGTTTAAAAGGCATTCTTCGAAGGACTGGCCTACGACATTGAAGTCATCCATGAACACTTCAATTGTACTTTCAACCATATCTGAGAAGATAGACATCATGCATCTTTGAAATGTGGCTGGAGCATTACAGATCCAAAAGAGTATCCTCTTAAACACAAAGGTACCATATGGGCATGTGAAGGTTGTCTTTTCTTGATCTTCAGGTGTAACAATGATTTGATTGTACCCGGAATATACATAAAAAAATAATGCCATCCCTTTTCTACTAATCTTTCAAGTATTTGATCCATGAATGACATAGGAAAGTGAACCTTTTCAGTAGAAGCATTTAATTTCCTATAGTCCATACACACTCTTCATCCAGTGACTAATCTCATGGGGATCAACTCATTCTTTTCATTTGGAACCACTGTGATGCCTCCCTTCTTTGGAACATATTGCATTGGGCTCACCCACTCACTGTCAGCAATTGGGTAGATCGCTCCTGCGTTTAGCCATCTGATGATTTCTTTCCTCACAATGTCTTGCATTGGGGGATTCAACGGCCTTCGATGTCCAATACTCGGCTTATAATCCATGACTAGCTAAATCTTATGAGAGCATATCCCAAGGGGTATGCCAATAATTTCTGCAATTGTCCACCTATTGCTCTTTTGTGCTCCTTGAGAACTGCGACTAAAGCCTCTGTTTGGGCTTCACGTAACTCTACTGCAATGATGATAGGTAATGTACTATTATCTAATAGGTATGCATATTTCAGATGTGATGGTAATGCTTTCAATTCTAACTCTAGTGGAACTTCTACCGAGGGTTTTGTAGGCGGTGTTTCCCTGTTGCATAAAACTAGCTCCAACCTTGCTTTTCGCTTCAGTCCAAATGATAACCCAAGAGCATTCACTGTTTCCTCATAATCAGGGATATTGTCACCATCAAAGTTCATCAACACATCTACTAATGGGTCAACTCCAAGCCTCAATTCTATCGAAATCTCCGCCTCATCATCCACACCGACATCATTGAGATAACTTGGAACTCAGAACTCTTCCCATCCCGCTGGCCTATTTGAAACACCACTGCTTCTTCACTAACTCAGAAAGTGAGTAGACTCTTCTCCACATCTACTAATGCTCGACTTGTGGCCAAGAAAAGTATTCCCAAGATGATTGAAACTGCAAAGTCAACTTCATAGTCCAGTATAACAAAATCAGCGGGAAATATAAATTTATCCACCTTCACCAACATATCATGCAAGATTCCCACAGGCTTCTTGATTGTTCTGTCTACCATCAACAACTGCATTTTTGTAGGTACCAAGCTCCCAAAACCAAGCTTTTTGAAAATGGTAAGAGGAATTAAGTTAATGTTAGCCCCCAAATTACATAGCACTTTGGAAAATTCTAGTTCTCCTAGTGTACACAGTATAGTGAATGCACCCAGGTATTCGTTCTTCTGTACTAAGGACTTTGTAGTGATGGCACTACAACATTGAACATTTTTGGAGAGGTCTTGGCTTGCTTTTAGCTTCCTTTTCAATAGGTCTTTCATTTATTTGCCATGCCCTGGCATCCTTTCAAGGGCCTTAACTAACGGTTGGTCCACTGGCAATATTTTAGCAATGTCAAGAACTGTTCAGGTTCACTCTCTTCCTTTCTTCTTCTAAGCCGTCGAGGGAAAGGAGGATCGGAAAGGTTTTGTACTTCTTAGGTTGCTCTACTATGTTGCATGCCTGGGTTCCTTCTTTCATTCTTTTCTTATAGTTCCCATCTTCCACCTTTCGCATAGGGCAATCTATTGTGCTCTTGCCACTCCAAGTCATCACCTCCATGTAATGCCTTTCATTTTTAGGATTTTGAACAGTATTTCTTAGTAGGGTTCCCTTTTGGCGTTGGTTTCAATTGTGCAGAAACTTGTCCAAATTGTTACTCAAGTTGCTTGATTGCCACTGAATGAGACTCTATCTTTTGATTAAAACTTGAGATATCTTCTTTCATTCCCTTTAGAGTCTCATTTTGATGGTCTGCTGGCTTCAACAACTTTTCAAACATATCTTCTATTCCTAGAATTGCTTGATCTGGCATCACGATTGTGTGGTGGCATAGAAGGACCATTTCTGTAGCCCTCTCTTCTCCATTCCGCATCTGGCACTCTTTCTCTCTCATAGTATCCATCTCTATTATCTCTATACATCCCATCACGGTTAAAGTTCCGTCCTTGATTCTAAGAACCTTGCCTCCAATAGTCTGAATTGGACCTTCGAGGGTTGTTTCGGAAACCCGCCACTTGGTTTCTCACATAATAGGCATCCTCATCAAAGAATTGATCATCATACATAGGAGTATTAGGGTTTGGTGAGCTATTGCCTTCACATTAACTTGGTTTTGCTTCAAAACCAAATCCATGCTCGTATGGAGTTGAGCAAGTTTCTCCATAATCTCTTCATTCACTTTAGTATGCTCACTATTTGTGATAACCACACAAGAACTCTTTGTATTACCATGCTCAATCTGACCCCATGCTTTCTTGGTCTTCACCACTTGTTCCATTCTTTCGCCCACTAGCTCAAACAGTTGATCAAGAAAAACACCTTCCATGATCGTGTTGGCACAAGTTTTGCTATTATCATCAAGTGCTCTACAGAACATCTTGACCAAAGCATCATCAATAATTTTGTGATCAGGGACCATCCTCAAGGATTTGGTGAATCTCTCCCATATAGTGCTAAGAGACTCTCCAGGAAATTACTCAAAGTTATTATTTAGTCCTTAAGATTTGGCTTCTTCGACTTGGGAAATATCTTTCTAAGAACACCCTCTGCAGCTCAACCCAACTCATGATGGAACCGAAGGAAGTTTAGTCAACCATATAGCTACATTGCCGATCAGTGACAATTGGAACACCCCTAATTCAACAATTTCAATAGAAATATTTTGTGTCCCCATGATACTTTTGCACATGAAGACAACATTTTTGAGACGACTGTGGGGATCCTCTGACGGTGACCCTGTGAATAGGCTACGGTTTTGGAGCATCTGGAGCAATCCACTTGATACCGCGAACTTAGTATCTGCCTGTAGAGGTGGCAGTATTATAGAACTGGTAACATCCATCGCCATAGGGTTTAATCGGTATTGATTCCAAATGTAAGCATTTGCATTGAAATCTCTAAGTTGTGGCCGGTCAACCATTCATGGTGGATTCTTGTCTCTTCATAAGTCTTCCTCATTCTCATGTATATCCTACTCAACCTCAATGTCCTCATTCACTTGATCCATTCTTCTTGGTTGATGGATGTCCAAATTTAGTGAAGTTAAGAGATTCCCTTAGCTCCTTGTATTGGGCATACAACCTAGTAGACCTTGCAAAAGAAATCAAACAACAAAAACAAAACAAAAGTAAAGTACAAGAGACTCTAGAAATCAAAGCTAGAACTAACTAATAGTTAATTCAAGTCAAAACCTAGCCATATTCCCCGACAACGACACCATAATTTCTTGATGATGGTCACGCTCCAATAAGAAAGCGGTTGCTATCAGTAATTAACCTAACCAAGGTTAGGGTTGAATATACAGGGAATAAGGGCTTGACTATAAGATTTCACTAGTAATCATTCCTGGTATCTATAACTAAAATCTCTAGATGGTGGGGGGGGGGTTGTTTTGATTCAAAGATAACTAAAAATGAACACTAATTAAAATTATGAAAAACACTCAATTTTGGAGGCAACTTAGGAATTGTGTTCCCCATGGCTCGTTGACTTAATTACCCTAGGTTACATAACTTTGATAGGTGAATTGCATGCAAGATGGTAACTTAGGTTCTCCCAGCCCTCTTATGAAGGTGAAAGTGGATTTCACCATGGCGCTTGATTGGCCACCATGGTATGCCAACTAACTGTTACCTATTGTCCCAATTTACCTCCTCTTGGTCAGGTTTGGTCAATTAGATGAGAAAAACATCAACCGAATCCTGTCATCTACTTCCCTTTCCTATTTGTCACTACCTTGGTCGAGATCATGATAATAGGCAGGGTTTGGAGATGTCCACCACCAAATAACATTAAGAATGAAGGGAAATAAACAATATATACAAAACCCCAATCATAGACATGCATAAAACGTAGGTCATCTCAAGTCAACTACCCATGGTTCCCACATCACCATGTTGTCGGTATATAGCTACTCATGGATAAGATATAACACATAAAAATGCACCTAATAGTCATATTTGAGAGTTTCACCAATAACAATGGAGTATATAAGCACCAAAAGTTGAAACCCCACAAGCTTGATGGATCAACAATGAGTACAAAACAAGCTTTACAATTTCCAAAATGGGTTTCCCAAAGAGAACAATAATTTACTCTAAAAACCTAAGAAAAGCTTCAAAATGTAATGGAGAAATGTTTACTGTTCGAACTCCCTCAAAAAACCTAACTTAAATTATTTATAGTATTTACAAAACAACCCTAGGAATTATGTAGAAAAGACAACTAACATTTGATAAATTTCGCAGTTACGACTCGTAGGTTGGCCTACGAGTTATAGTCGGAGTCTCGTATCAGGTTCTTGGCATCTTAGAATGAACTGGTATGACCCATATTGTGAGTGGTTACTCGAGCTACAACTTGTATGTTGGTCTCGTTGTCTTGATATTCAGTGTTTGATCCAACATTTTGACTCTTTGATTCTTACTACGAGTCCATCTACACGAGTCATATTGTGTCTTATGACTCGTAGGCTGGGCTTACAAGGGTTACCTTCACTTGGTAGATTTTTAAATTTTGGTCTCTGATTCCTGCTACGATACAACCTACGAATCATAGCATGAGCTACGACTCATAGGAGGGCTCGTATGGCCTATGCTTCAGCAAAGCCTGCTACTTTTCTTTAAAATCATGCCAACATAAATTTTCTGCAAGATTAACATAAGAACACATCAAAACACTAAAACGTCACTTTAAGAACTCACAACATCCCTTGTTTTAGGCACCAAATGTGTTGTAATTTGACAACACATCAGCTTTATAAAGTTAAAAAAACATTTGTCCATATATTATCCATATGTGTATAGCTCACATAGATATATGAATCTTAATATGAAGAAATCAATTAACAAGTGCAACATTAGTTATTAGATTCATGAGTTACTTATTAGAAGCCTTATATGCAAATGGAGATTATATGCTACTCTTCAATGTGGGGTGGGTATTTTAGGGCCACTACGTGCGATGCTATTCTGTGCACTTAATTTAGATAGAGTCGATTTGAATTTCTCATCGTAGATTAACCTGACACATACAGGCCTGCAAGCAGACAATATAAGATCCCTGGGGGGCATACCCTGACAAACGTCATTAACTAGACTATCAAATTTTATCCAGGGTTGTGACAGTGGGCTATAAATGCGATACGAGGATCAAAAATCGCAAATATTTGTCCATCTTATGACTTCCAGCAGTTGTTGTTATTAGAAAAAAAAGCCACATAAAGAAGTATAGATAGCACCTAGTTAAATTATAGGAATATTACATATGTATAAATGAATAAGAAAGGAAATTCTAGGTGAGAACCTTTCATATTGGTCATAGTTTCTATTTGGATTGTGTTTCCTGTATACATATGCTCAAATTTTCCTATCCTGATATTTGATTCATTTAAACACCCTTCTATGTCTACTTGTTATTTCGTTTGCTTTACATACCCATACATGTTTTATATGTACTAACAATCATATTTTGGCGCACTACACTCTATTAACATAGGTTCAGGTACTCAAGACGCCTCACATTTTCAATAGACAAAAGACTTGTAGTTTAGCAATTGTTAAGATCCACTTCTTTCTGGAGTTATTAGAGATCTAGAATCCTATATTTTTGTATGTATGTGTATGTGTTAAAATTGGTATGGTAGGGCTCTGTCCAACCAGTAATCAGATATTCAGGTGCACTCTTTAGAGACTTCTTAGACTTAGTTGTGCTTCTGTTGTAAGTACCCAAGTGAGCCCTTTTACAA
>JAABOM020060495.1:0-11831 GCA_011800125.2 Solanum clarkiae
ATTATTAATTAAAAGAGGGTTTAGGCACCATGGGTGGAAGGACCCAATGGTTCAACACCACATACCTTAGCTTTTGTAAATTTCTTGAAGAAGACTTTAATGGTGATTTGAAGCTTGGGTAAGATCCTTGAAGAAATCCTTGAGATTGGCCTTGAGTTTGGGACTTGCATTTAGGGTTGGAAATGAGTCTAAGTGTTTGGGGAAATATTGGGAAATGTCTTGGGGTGATATGAGGGTGAAAAAAAGCTAAGTATAGGTGTTAATACATTTGGGAAAATTAGGCCCAACACTTGGAAAAATTTGCGAACTAGGAAAAGATAGTGCAGGAAAATAACCTCTCTGCGTCACGGAGAGATCGCTGACTGTCTCTGGAAATTGCACCAAGTGTAAATTTCATAATTTGATTCCCTTACTTTAAAATCGAGGTTAGACCCTTGTCACCCCAAATTGGACCCCCTAAATAAGAATATGAAGTTAGATTTTCGAAATTCCAAATGGATTTGTAGATATATAGAAAACAAGTTTCCGGTTACTTCCGAGGCTTGTTTTCGGGAACTTTTTGGGGTCATTTCAATATCTTCCCTTGGGAACATTCATCCCTTAATGTAGAAGAGACGTACAATACAAGAATAATCATGAAAAAAAATCATCCCTAGTGAATGCAACATTACGTTTAAAACATTACTTTCAAAATCCCATTATAAGTGTGAAATCATCATAAATTGCCAACTTAAACATGAATGCACATGAATGACATAGGGCTGGAATATAAGACTTGATAGCAAATAGGGGATATCAAATTAGTACCTTAGGCCAGGAGTAGAGTAGAAGAGATAAGGGTACCACTTTTTCATGTCCACTTCGGCCTCCCAAGTAGCACTTTGGACTTGTTGGAAACTATGGCAACCAGAAACAAGTTTAGCAATGTCCCTCTTCATGCCTCGCCACCAATAGACATCCCTCAAGTCTCTATACAATTTGGTGGAACCGGGGTGGATAGAATAAGAGGAATTATGGCCTTTATCAAGAATTCTCTCCCTCAAACCATTAACATATAGAACACACAACCTACCTTGGTATCTAAGTGCCCTATCTCCCCCATGGGAGAAAACCTCTATCTCGTCGTCTTTCACCAAGGCCTTCAACTCAAGCAAGAAGGAGTCTAGATCTTGTTTTGCTATCACCTCATCAACCATAGAAGATTTAGAACCATCAACCACAACAAGACCATCACCCACATCTTCCAACCTCACCCCCAACCTAGCCAACCTATGAACCTCCCTATCCATCCCCCTTTCACCACTATCCACATGAGCTAGGCTACCAATGGACACCCGAATCAAAGCATCCGTCACAATATTTTCCTTACCCAGATTGTAATGCACACTTATGTCATAGTCCTTAAGGAGTTCTAGCCACCTTCTTTGTCTTAAATTAAGATATTTTTGAGTGAAGACATGTTAAAGGCTTTTATGATCGGTGAAGACATCAACATGCACCCCATACAAATAATGATGCCAAATCTTTAATGCAAACACCACGACAGCCAATTCAAAAGCATGGATAGGGTAGTTTGTTTTATGCACTTTGAGTTTCCTAGAAGGATAGGCTGTGACCTTACCATTTTGCATTAGTACACAACCAAAACCAACTCTAGATGCATCATATTACACAACAAATCACTCAAGCCAATCCAGTAGTGATAATATAGGAGAGCACATATGTCTATCTTTCAATGTTTAGAAACTTTTCCCACATTCATCGGTCCACACAAACTTAACCTTCTTTTGAGTCAATTTTGTTATAGGAGAAGCAAGGAGGAGAACCCATTCACAAACCTTCTATAGTAACTCGCAAGGCCCAAGAAACTTCAAATGTCTGACGGGGTCAATGGTCTAGGCCAATGCCTAATCGCATTGGCTTTTGTAGGATCTACTTTTATACCATCCTCCAACACCAAATGACCTAAGAATGCAACCTCCTTCAATCAAAATTCACACTTATCATATTTAGCATACAATCTCTCCTCCCTCAATCTTTGCAATACAACCCTCAAGTCAGCTATATGCTCCTCCCTACAATGTGAGTAGATCAATATATCATCAATGAAAACCACAACAAAGGAGTCAAGGTAGGGCTTGAAGACCCTATTCATTAGGTCCATGAAGATGGTCGGTGTATTGGCTAACCCAAAGGCCATCACCATAAATTCATAATGCCCATATCTAGTTTGAAAGGCCGTCTTAGCCTCACCCTCACTTGATGGTACCCAGACCGAAGATCAATCTTAGAGAAAAAGCTAGCCCCTTGCAATTGGTCAAACAAGTCATCAATCCTTGGAAGAGTATATCTATTCTTTATGGTGACCCTATTGAGTTTCCGATAGTCAATAAACATTCTAAGTGACCCATCCTTCTTCTTTAAAAAGAACACCAATGCATGATAAAGGAATTTGATTGGTCTAATAAATCTCTTCTCCAACAAATACTTCAATTGTTCCTTTAACTCCTTCAACTTCGCCGAGGCTATATGGTAAGGGCGAATGGAGATAGGTTAGGTGTCGAGAAGGATATCTATGCCAAAATCTATCTCCCTCTCGGGAGATACACCAGGAAAGTCATTTGGGAAGACATCAAGAAACTCATTTACAACCGGGACTGACTCAATTGAAGGGACTTTGGACTCCACATCTTTGACTCTCACAAGATGATACAAACACCCATTGGAAATCAACCTATGGACTTTAATGCATGAGATGAACCTATCCCTCACTATTACATCATGACTTTCCCACTGGAAGATGGTTTCATTTGGAAACTGAAAGTTGACCCTATGGGTTCTACAATCGATAGAAGCATAGTATGCATGCAACCAATTCATCCTAAGAATAACATCAAAATCAACCATATCTAATTCAACAAGATCACTAGGTAAGATTTTATGCAAGATGCAAATTGGACAATTTCTATACACCTTCCTAGCAACAACAAATGCACCAATAGGAGTAGACACTTCTTATGACTCATGCAATAACTCCGACTTTATATGGAACTTTCTAGCAAAAAAGGGGGTAATAAAGGAAAGGGTGGCACCCGAGTCAATCAAAGCATATACATCAAGAAACAAATTTTCAACATCCGGGACCTGAACAACCCCTTGCCTCCCATGTAAAGCATAAAAGCGATTGTCCCTTAGGGCACTACCTTGAGGACCACCTTTACCCAATGGAATCACATTTGCACCCCGAACCTTGCCATGGTTTCTTGGACAATATACTTTCTTGTGGCCAAGATCCCTATTTTCAAAGAATGCATTGGAACCCTTCAAGCATGGGCCCTTATAACTCCTTCCACATCTAGGACACACATCATTAGGAGTCATCCCAACATTACCTTGAGTCCTAGGGAAGTCATTGGCGAACCCCCTATTAGTTGCACGAGGAGGCCTTTGGCCTTGAGGAAATCGAACACCCTTTGGAAACTTGCCTTCAAATCGGGATCCTTTGGCCTCATGGCCCTTCCTCTTTCTCAACTTATCTTCTTCCATTTTCTTGGCATATGTCATCAACCGAGATAAGTCCATATCACTAATAAGTATTGCAGACCAACACTCTTCACTTACTAAATCAGAGACCCCCATAAAAAACTTATTCATCCTTGACCTAGAATCGGCCAAAAAGTGAGGAGCATACTTTGAAAGTTGATTAAATTTGAGGGTATATGCCCTCACACTCATACCACCTTGTTTCAAGTTCACAAACTCGACCAACTTTGCCTCCCTAAGCTCAAGAGGGAAGAACTAATTAAGGAAGGCCAATTTGTATTCCTCCCAAAACACCATATATCCATTACCCTTCTCACCTTTCCATTAATCAAACCAAATTGGGGCCACCCCCTTGAATTGGTACGCTGCCAACTCCGCCTTCTCATTTGGTTGAACACCCATGATCGACAAGATTTTGTAGATTTCATCAATAAACTTTTGTAGATCCTCATCCACCTTTGATCCATGGAAAATTGGAGAATTCATCATTATGAAATCCCTTACCCTAGTCCCCGGGGTAGTAGCATAAGGGGCCCGACTTGGTTGGCCACTACTTGGGCAAGTATTGTAAGAGCATCCCAGAGCTCAGTATTGGTAGGTTGCTCCTCGGGAGTTTGGGCACGTCATCCTCTAGTATTCTACATAATCTACAATAGTAAAAAACAATCGTTAGGGAGGAATACTTATCACAAGTCTATAGCATGACTTAGGACCCGAAGAAGGGAAACATTTCCTAAAATGCCTCATAGCCTCCTATTCATAATTATGGTGCACTTCACAACCACAAATGGGACTCTAATCGATGCAGTGTGTTGGACTCTGTGGATCTATCAACCTAGTTATCTGATACCAAGTTTGTCACGCCCCAATCCAAGGGCCTAAATGTGACACGGCGAATGAGCAACCTGAAGGGACCCCAACAAGCCTCTTAGCATATTGTCCCACATCCTTGGTTGTCGAAGCATACAAAAGAGATATACAAATAAAAGTATGGGTAACAAGACTAAGGGAGAAACTTACATAATCATAGAAGTCGATAGTCAAGAGTCAAGTTCAGACATAGTACATGCCTTG
The DNA here is from genome assembly GCA_011800125.2 of Solanum clarkiae. Taxonomy (NCBI): domain Eukaryota; kingdom Viridiplantae; phylum Streptophyta; class Magnoliopsida; order Solanales; family Solanaceae; genus Solanum; species Solanum clarkiae. The sequence continues at coordinate 4,618 of JAABOM020060495.1, forward strand.
TCCAACATATACCTCTAAAATATAGAAAGAGCGAGGGCCAAAACAAAGTAGCCGGGATCACCCTTACAATCAAAGATAACACAAGATAGTTTCTCAATACATAGATATTAGAGAAAAGAGATAAACCAAACCCCCGAAGTGGACGACTCACCCACACACTTAGAATAGAACCACCTAGCCACGTGGAGGAGGAGGATGATCAACTCAAGAACCGGTTCCTATATAGTGATATCATGTAGGCAAGAGTATGCATTAGTACATTTGAATGTACTAAATATGCGAGATGCAATGCAACAAGAGATAGTCATCATAATAAAAAATGCAAGATGATAGACAATAGGCATATTATAGCAAGATGGCATGTCTGATCAATGCATAAGTAAATCATGCTTAAGTATATCATGCTCATATAGAATATTATATGTGAAGAATAAGACCAAGTAAACTCTCCAAGGTGTAAACCCTTTGGTGGTTGATGGTGGTCACACCTCGCCATCCATAGTGACGAAGCATAAGCCCCTCACATGGTTGATGGTGGTTGTACCCCGATATCCATGGTGATGAGGTATACACCCCTCGCAAGGTTGATGATGGTCACACCCCAAACATATATGGTGATGAAGTATAAACCCCTCGCATGGTTATCCAGGCTCTTTTCCCCTAGATCGAGCATGGTCTATGCAACACATTACATAGGATTCATCATAGGCTCTGATGCAATATCTCATGTAGGAATAAACATATACATAAGCTCATTTCATCATCATAATATCATTCATATCATATCTCATACTTTGGACCTTCAATTCCTCAAGAAACCATAACCAGACATTTTATCAAACACCTTGGGGGGTGTAATGGGGGTAAAAGAGTATGCAATTTAGAGATGAAATCATGCAAGAAAATTAGTGGTAAAACCTTTAATCAACACCTTGCAACACCCCTAAGATATTCATATCAAAACCACTCATCAATTCCAACATGAGATCTAAGATTTGAAGCCCGAAACATGCTTAAACAACCATACTTTCATGTATTAAAATCATTGTGCAGTAAATTTCTCAATAATTAAGACCCGCATATAAAATCAACTTTAAATCATGTATTATTAAGTAAAAGAGTGTTTAGGCACCATGGGTAGAAGGACCCAATAGTTCAACACTACATATCTTAACTTTTCTGAAGTTCTTGAAGAAGACTTTAATGGATATTTGAAGCTTGGGTGAGACCTTTGAAGAAATCCTTGAGATTGTCCTTGATTTTGGGACTTGAATTTAGGGTTGGAAATTTGTCTACAGTGTTTGGCGAAATATTGGGGAATGTTTTGGGGTGATATGAGGGTGAAATAAGGCTAAGTATAGGTGAAAATACGTTTGGTAAAATTAGGTCCAACACTTAGAAAAATTTGGGTGAACTAGGAAGAGACAGTGCAGGAAAATAACCTCTCTGCGTCGCGGAGAGATCACGGACCATCTCTAAGAACTGCACCAAGTGCAAATTTCATAATTCTATTCCTTTACTTTAAAATTGAGGTTATACCCTCATCACCTTAATTTGGACCCCCTGAACAAAAATTTGAAGTTAGATTTTCAAAATTCCAAATGAATTTTTAGATATATAGAAAACAAATTTTTGGTTACTTTTGAGGCATATTTTCAGGAAATTTTTGGGGTTGTTTCAATGATTATTAAAGATTTTCCCTTAGTCCCACTTCCCATTTATTATATCATGTAATGTTTGTTTTGCTTCCGCTACTGAGGATGTGTGAATGATATGCTAGGAGGCTTGTTTAAGGTCCTTTCGGGTTCCCATTAAATGTGTCACATCTAGGCCCGAGGCTTGGGTAATGACAAACTTGGTATCAACTCACTACGTTATTAATGGTCTTTGAAATCCAACACATCACATCAATCAGAGTCTTATTCATGGTTGTTAAGTGTTCCACAACTATGAATGGGAGGCTCTGAGGCGTTTTAGGAAATGTTTCACTTCTTCATGGTCTATATCATGCTTTAGATGTAAGTGTAAGGCTTTTTCTTTAAGGAATGCTCTTTGCTCTTCTAGATCATGTCGATTCCAAGAGTGATACTGAGAGCCCGTACACACGAAGAGCAACCGACCCCTCCCGATCCTCGAGGTAGAGGGGTAGTCCAAGAAGAGTTTCAAGATACTATTACAATGTTGGCTCATGCTATGACCAACAAAATTAACCAAAGGTGCCAGGCTTCTCATGCTCCCACTCTGGCTTCTAGGGTGAGGGATTTCACAAGAATGAACTCACTGGAGTTCCATAGATCTAAGACGGATGAGGATCCCCAATAGTTCATAAATGAGGTGTACAAGGTAGTGTCAATCATGGGGGTCAATTCTGAGGAAAAAACGGATTTGGTAGCCTGCTAACTCAAAGGGGTGGCTCAAATTTGGTTTACACAATGGATGTCGGAGAAGGGGAATGATAATGTTATCCTTTGGGAAAAGTTCAAAGTCGCATTCCTCAACCAGTTCTTTCATATCGAGCTAAGAGAGGATAAGATGATTGAGTTTATGAACCTTAAGCAAGGTTCCATGAGTGTGATGGAGTATGCCCTCAAGTTCAACAAGTTATCCAAGTATTCTCCATAATTAGTGTCCGAACGTAGATCAAGGATGAATAAATTTGCGTCAGGAGTGTCTGACTTGGTTAATGAGGTATGTCATACCGCTATGCTAATAGGAGATATGGACTTTTCTAGGCTCATGACTTATGCCGAGTAACTAGAGGGGGAGAAGCTTAGAAAAAGAAGAAGTGGTGAGTCAAAGAGGGATCGTTTTGAAGGTAGTTTTAAACGTTTTAAGGGTGGCCGATTTCCTCAAGGCCATAAGTTCCAATGACAAGGATCATCCAATGCTCCTAACAAGAGGTTTTCCAATGATAGGTGACCAACCCAAGATTCTAAGGTGGTAATGGAGGAATGACAAATCCTAGATGCCCAAGGTGTGGAAAGAATCATAGTGGTCCATGTTTGAGGAATTCTGATTCTTTCTTTGGTTGTGGTAAAATGGGTCACAGAGTTATTGATTGTCCTCATGCTAAAAACAAAGGTAGAAATGGTCATCCATGAGGCCAAGGTGCAAATATGAGTCCAAGGGCTACGGGAGGCCAATAAGGGGGTGCTCTAAGTCAAACTAGATTCTATGCTATTTGATGGAGACAAGGGGTAGATGAGGTGCCATATGTCTTCACTATGATATTAAAGGTTTTTAATTTTGAAGTGCGTGTATTGACAGACTCGGGTGCGACTCTTTCTTTTATTACTCCTTTTGTTGTCAAAAAGCTTCATGTTAGTCCTGAATTATTGTGTGAACCTTATGAAGTGTCAACCCTCATTGGTGAGTTCATTGTTGCTAAAAGAGTTTAGACTATCCTGTGTTCATATTTCATAAGGTATTGCCTTGTTATTTTGTTAAATTAGAAATGGTGGATTTTGATGTCATTCTTGAGATGGATTGGTTGCATACTTATTATGCTTCTATTGATTTAAGAACCTATTGTGTTAAATTCTAATTCCCTAATGAGCCTGTTCTTGAGTGGGAAAGTCGTAATGTGGTGGTCAAGGATAGATTCATCTCTTCTCTTAAAGCTAAAAGTTGATTTTCAAGGGTCGCCTTTATCATCTTGTGATGGTTAGGGATGTTGAGACCAAACATCTTCCTATTGAGTCAGTTCTGGTGGTTAATGAGTTTCATGATGTCTTCCCCGATGAGCTTCCTGGTGTTCCTCCTGAAAGGTAAATGGATTTTGGCATAGACCTCCTTCCCGATACTCAACCCATTTCCATTCCACCTTACCGTATCGCCCTGGTTGAATTGAAGGAGTTAAAGGAGAAATTGAGGAAATTGTTAGAAAAGGATTTCATAAGGCCTAGTAAGTCACCTTGGGGTGCACCGATGTTGTTTTGGATAAAAAAAGACGGTTCTCTTAGAGTGTGCATTGATTACCGACAACTTAATAGAGTTACCATAAAGAACAAGTACCCTCTACCAAGGATTGATGACGTTTTTGATCAACTTCAAGGGTCTAGTCACTTTTCTAAGATTGATCTTCAGTCTGAATATCACCAAGTGAAAGTGATGGAGTGTGATACTCCCAAGAAGGCTTTCCAAAGTAGGTATAGGCACTTTGAATTTGTGGTTATGTCCTTTGGGTTGACAATTGCACTTGCTATATTTATGGATCTCATGAATATGGTCTTTAAACCGTACCTTGACATGCTCATGGTGGTCTTTATTGATGATATCTTCATATATTCCCATAGTGAGGAGGAGCATGTAAATCACTTGAGGGTGGTGTTCCGAATCTTGAGGGAGGAGAAGTTATATGCATAATATGAGAAATGTGAGTTTTGGTTGGAAGAGGTTGCTTTTCTAGGGCACGTGGTGTCGGGTGATGGCATTAAGGTAGACCTTTGACACCATTGGATATTATAAGTTTATTGGGTTTGGCGGGTTATTACCAGATGTTTTTAAATAGCTTTTATTCTATTACTTCTCCTATGATAAAGTTGACCCAAAAAAGGAAAAATTTGTGTGGACCGATGAATGTGAGAAGAGTTTCCAAACATTGAAAGATAAGCTTGTCTCTGCTCCTATCTTGGCTCTGCTGGAAGGGTTAGAAGGGTTCATGGTATATTTTGATGCCTCAAGAATTGGTTTGGGGTGTGTTTTGACGCAAAATGGTATGGTGATAACATACGCCTCTATACAACTTAAGGTGAATGAGAAGACTAATCCCACTCATGATCTCGAATTGGTGGCCGTGGTACTTGATTTGAAAATTTTGCATCACTACTTGTATGGAGTTGATATTGATGTGTTTACTGACCACAAGAGTCTGCAATATGTCTTCACCCAAAAAGATCTTAACTTGAGACAAAGAAGGTGGATAGAGCTCCTTAAAGATTATAATATGTGCATTATCATCCCGAAAAAGCTAATGTTGTGGCCTATGCTCTAAGTATAGTGTCCATGGGTAGTCTAGCTCATGTTGAGGATGGTGGTAAGGAAGTGGCTAGAGAAGATTGGGGGTTAGGTTGGATGAAGTTCATAATGGTAGTGTAGTGGTTGTTGATGGTTCTAAATATTCTTTGATTGAGGAGGTAAAGTCAAAACAAGATCTTGACCTAGCATTATTAGAGTTGAAGGCCTTCGTGAAAGATGGTAAAGTGGAGGTTTTCTCTCAAGGGGGAGCTGGCACCCTTAGATACCAAGGTAGATTATGTGTGCCTAATTTTGATGACTTAAAGGAGTTGATCTTGAAGGAGGCCTATAATTCATCCTACTTTATTCACCCCGGTTCTACAAAGATGTATAGGTGTATTGGTGGGGTGGTATGAAGAGAGACATTGCCAAGTTCATATTCAGATGTCACAATTGCTAACAAGTCAAAGACGAACATCAAAGGTCGGGTGGCTTAGCCCAAGATATAGAAATTCCTTCTTGGAAGTGGGAATATATCAACATGGATTTTGTGGTTAGGTTGCCTAAGACTAGGAAATATTTTTACTCTACTTTTGTTGTTGTAGATAGAATGACAAAGTCGACTCTCTTCCTACCTTTCAAAACCACTTATGGTGCTGACGATTATGCAAAATTATATAAACATGAATTGGTTAGATTGCATGGTGTGCCTTTGTCTATCATTTCGGACTATGGTGCTCAATTCACTTCTCACTTTTGGAGGTTCTTCCAAAGAGGTTTTGGTACTAAGGTTAAGATTAGCATGACTTTTCATCCTCAAACGGATGGTCAAGCCAAGACGACTATCCAAACTCTTGAGCATATGCTTAGAGATTATTAATTGAAGTTTAAGGGTAGTTGGGATAAACATCTCCCACTTATTGAGTTTGCTTACAACAATATCTACCACTTAAGCATTGGTATGACTCCCTTTGAATCTTTATATGGTAGGCATTGTAGACCCTTGGTTGGGTGGTTTGAAGTGGGGGACATGGCTTTGCTAGGTCCGGATTCAGTCATGGAGGCCTTGAAGAAGGTGAGGTTGATAAGGGAGAGATTGAAAACAACCCTGAGTAGACAAAAGTCCTATTTCGATGTGAGGAGAAGGGATCTTGAGTTTAAGGTTGGTGATTGGTTTACTTGAAAGTCTCACCCATGAAGGGTGTGATCTGATTTGGAAAGAAGGAAAAATTGAGCCTAAAGTTTATGGGTCTTTATAGATTTTTGAGGAGAGTGTGTAAAGTTGCATATGAGTTGTAATTGCCTATGGAGATGAATATGGTTCATTCGATCTTCATGTGTCCATGTTGAGAAAAAGTGAAGGTGGCCCAAGTGCTTTAGTGACCTTAGATGTTGTAGGTGTTATGGAAGATAATTTGCGCTATAAGGAGGTCCCCATGGAGATTTTGGATAGACAAGTGAAGAGGTTGAGAAAACAAGATATAGTTTTCGTCAAGATCCTTTGGAGGAATCAACAAGTTGAAAGTGCCACTTGGGAAGCCAAGTCGGACATGAAAAAGTGATACCCATATCTCTTCCATCTACTCAAGCTGAAAGAACTAATATAAGTCCCCTATATGATTTCAAGTCTTAAGTTTCAGCACTTATGTCATTTTGCATGCATTCATGTTCATGGTAACAAGTTTACAGTGATTTTTGACATTCATGTTGAGATTTTCGAAAATGATGGTTAAATGCATTTGTTCCATTCACATCACGCTAAAATCTTCATGATTACTTCTGTCATGCATGTTTCTTTGACATTTGATAATGAATGCTCCCAAGGGGGAGATTGAAACGCCCCAAAATGTGCTTCGAAATACCGATAATAGTAATTTCCATATACCTCAAAATTTGTGCGTGATATCAAAAATTTGAATTCATAGTCTCAATTAGGGGGAAAGATTTAGTGGGAGATGGGTTTAACCCAGATTATAAAGGACATATAGCGAATAATAATTTTTGGTAATTTTCGAATTCCAGAGAGCCTCTGCGCCAGGGGCGCAGATCAGTGTTATTTTTTCCTTTCCATTGGGTCTGCATCGAGGGCCAGTACAAAAAGTTCCTTAGTTTTTCTTATGATCCCAATGGCATTGGGGCCACAGTCCCATGTTACTAAAACGTGAAATCACCTATACTTATATTTTTCAACTCTATATCACTCAAAACCCTCACAAAAACCTCTCCAAGACTTAACCAAATATCTCATACCAAATTCA
>JAABOM020060496.1:0-11829 GCA_011800125.2 Solanum clarkiae
ATTAAAAAATTTTATTAAAGCCGGGGAATTTCTACGATCTTCAAAAAGATGACTTTGTAAGTTTTAGTATGAGTAATGATATTGTATTGATTGGGAATAATTTAACTAGGGATTCCTTGCTTAAAGATGTTCATTTCTATGTGTATCATAGATATCAAAGGGCTTGTGATAAGAGAAAACCATTTACTCTTAGAAAAAACTTCATTTCTAAAAGAATAGAGTGAATGAGAAAGATAAGGAAGTTCAAATCGCCATTTCTGGTATGGATAAATGTTTGATTTATGTAATTTTCGAGTTCAGATGAATTTCGAGGGGTCGTATTAAGATTTCATGATGGTTGATGTTGTTGTTTTCTGGTGCAAGTTCTTCTCTTCTCCATATTCGCGCCTAAGTACACGCGTTTGCAGAGGTCATCTCCACCTGCTTCTCCGCGTTCGTGGACAATCCTCCATATTCGTGGAGGTATATTGTGCATGTACCCTCTACACTCAACATTCGCGGGCCCTAGGCCACGTTCTTGGAGCTCTGTTCTACCTTACTCTCCACGATCGCGGGACTTTCTCTACATTTGCTGAGTAGTATCATGCCTGGACAATATTAAACTCAAGGAAACACCATTTTTATCAATTTTTATGAACTTCAAGCTTTAGGGGGCGATTTTGAATGAGATTTCTTTTTAGATTTTATTTAAATAAGTGTTTCTAACATCATTTTGATTAATTCCCATGATTTTTATTTTGATTTTGTCTTGAATTTCATGATTTTGAATGTCCAAATTGGGAATTTTTGGTTTATGATTTTGAAACTTTAAATGGCAATTTCTCCTTCGATTTGAACTAAATCTTAGTGAGATTTTCACCCACGAACTTCATCTTTCATGTAGAACCTGATTTTAAAGTCAATTTATAGATTCGAGAACTTTGAATTTTAGTCCTAATTTTGACCATTTTGTCCCTAAGCCCAATTCATGACAATATGGATATCAAAATTTATTTCTTGATACATAGTATCTATTTTTCATAGTAGTTGAACGATTTAGGGAGCGTTCGGAGACTTGAGTTGATTGAAACCTAGTCCTGGTGTGGTTTAGGCATCGAGATAGGTTCAGCTAACCTTTTTGGGATTAGATTTGAGTTATTAGATATGTTCATATAATAATTATAAGATACAAATTGATTCATGAGAAATCTGATTGATATGATAGAATTGTGATGGAAATGTGATACCTATTATGCTGAAATTTGAGTAATTTGTGATTTTGTTGATAAATTGAGATAAATTCTTAAGAATTGAGATATGTCGGTTATTAACGTGATAATATGAGATTTGTGATACCATTTGAGAGAGTTATGTGATAAATTGATGATAATTGTTAATACCGTTGAGATTTATGAGCATTTTTTGGGACTTGACGAGTCTAGATTTCATTTATACTATGGTATTTGATGAGAGGATGATGATATGAGACTTCTTGATAGCCTTGTGATACTAATTGGTACACTCGACATGGCCTATTGATGTTATGGCTATCGCATTGATCCATTATCATTTTCATTGTTGTTGTATATACTTGACTTGGGATAGTAACATGCATACATCAGTTGTTGTATCTATTCTACATGACACATTGTGATGGTCGAGACATTCGTATATAAGGCCTGCGATGCCTTGATATACTTTTGGGATACACGTACATATTTTTGGACAAATGAGGTCCAAGATTGTTAGCATACTTGATTATTAATTAATTATGATAAGCTAAGTCACGGTAAGAGTTTTGTGGTATTGATCAAGGCACTTATTATTATTCACTATGGCGCTAGGATGATTATGTTTTGTAATGTCCTGGTTGGTCATTTTTTGCTTTAGATGTAAAAATTACTGTTTTACCCTTTCATAAGTTGCTTTGGGCCTACTTTGAACTATTTTAATGGGTAGAACTGAAATCGTGAGTTTCAAAAGTTGAAAATATGAGTTTTGGTCTTTTTGAAAGCTTAAGTTGTTGAAAAAAATGCATTTTTGTGTCATTCTGAGTTTCAGAGGTGGGATCGGGGATTCGTCAATTCTATTTGCTCTGGAATATCGAAACTAAACTACAAGTATTTGTATAACTGAGTTTAGAGTTAAAATTTAGGATTTTAGGCCCAAAGTTATGATTTTAGTCATTTCCAAAATCAAAGTTTGACTTTGGTCAGGTTGGAAGCTTGGATTGGAATCTCGATAGTTTGAATTGTTCAGGATGGTGAAACTAATGCTAAAAATGGGCTCTTCATAATTTTTGGAGATTCCAAAGGCAGTTTTGCTATTTTGAGTTTTAAATTACTTTTATTGACTTGCATTGGTAAATATGTTGTGGAAAACTCAGAATTGAATACCAATAATTCAGTTGAGTTTGGATCATTGTTTCTGGTATGAATACATATAAAATTTGTGAAATTCTTAATTTGGATTAGTTCCAGAGGTCTATTTTGAATTTTGGCAATTACTAGTGTGGGGAATCTAGTGTAGCCCATTTTTGTTCTCTGCCCGGACAAACCTCTGCCTTCATGGAGGTATGTGAGTTTGTCTTCTCTGCAATCGCAAACCATTATCCACCTTCTCGGAGTACATTTTTATTGAATCAGTTTTACAGACGTAAAAGGCCATTTTCGCTCCATTTTCAATAATTCAGGCTTTGAGAGGCAATTTTTCAAGAGAGTTTTCGGAGAAATCTCTTTAACAAGTGTTTCTAACATCGTTTTTATTAATTTTCATGGTTTTATCTTGATTTTGAATGTCAGAAATTAGAGATTTTTGGTCTATGATCTTGAAGCTTTAAATGATGATTTCTCCATTTATTTAAACTTGATTTTAGTGGGATTTTCACCCAGAAACTATTTTTAAGTAGAATCCAATGTTGAAGTCATTTTCCAGATTTAAGACTTTCGAATTTTAGCGCTAATTTTGACCATTTTGCCCCTAATCATAAAATATGTCAATATGGGTATCAAAATGCACCTCTTGATGTGTATCCATTTTTGATAATGGTTGATCAAGCCGTGGATTAGTTGGAGGCTTGAATCGATTGAAATCTTGTTCGAGTGCTTTTTTGGCGTTGAGGTAGGTTCAGCTAACCTTTTTGGGATTGGATTTGATCTATTGAGCATGCTTATGTGATAATTGTGAGATGTAGATTGGATTGTGATCCGTTGTCATGATATGATTGAATTTGATGGGAATATGAGATTGGTTATGCCGGGTATTGTGTAAATGGCGATCCTATTAACTAATTGAGATGAAATCTTGTGTTTCGAGATAATGGGGACATCATTATGATAATATGAGACTTGAAATAGTTCTTAATTAATATTGTGACTAATTGATGATGTGTATGATCAGTGTAAGAGTTATGAGCCCATTTGGGGTACTTGTGGAGCTTGTTTCAATGACATATGATTATTTGTGAGTGTTGATGAGAGGAGGCATGTTATAGCCGTATAATGTTAATACTACATTGTTGCATTGGTATGCAGTTATCTTATATTGACTAGTTTCATTAGTATGCCTAGATCTTATGCTCCGTTGTTGCCTTGTTATGCATATATCTTATACTGGATTGGGTGCACTGGTATACAAATCTTTTTTTTTAATTGGGTTGCATTGATATACAAACATGTTATATATGACTGATTGCATTGGTATGCACACATTTGATACATGATTAGATGCATTGTTATGCACATCTATATATTACTATATTTACATCATTTGAGATATTATGATGTATAGTGAGACAAAAAAACCAAACTCTGCCTTACGTAAAGTTCCCTTAAAAACGAGAAAACGGGACAAGCAAGAAAAGAAAGGAACAGATGTGAGGTCCGGTAATGCAAAATCATATGCACCTCAGCTATCTTGAAAATTATATGTACCTTGGCATTTACATCTGCATTCCTGTTTAAAAGCAATTTAGTGATGCCTCGAGATACTTCTGATTATGGTCTATGATGCCTTATTATAATATATATATATATATATATCTTACTACATGGCTTGCGATGCCCCCTGGTTCTATCCTGTAGCTTCAGCTTAATAGATGTGTACATTGGCTCCGTGACAGTCGTGATTTCACCTCATACATGGCCTACGATGCCATTACATTCATACATTGTATTAAATTACATCATTGGATCAATTTACCATATGTAATTGTCATTATTCATGATTTTATTTTATTGTGTACTAACCATTTTGATGCAGGTGATAGATTATTCGTTATTACAAACTTGTTTGATTTCTCTTACCTAGTCGGTGAACCTACTGGGTACATTTTGGTATACTTACCCCGACTTTGTTTCCTCCCCGCGATTGAGCGCAGGTTTCAAGATAGGGTAGTTGATCATTTCATTCAAGTATTATCGAGACCATCCAGATCTCAATAGTGAGGCTCAGACTTTGAGTCACCGTGGATCTTTGAGTCTTCTTTTTATTTTCTTATCTTTCAAACTATGTATCAAATATTGTGAGGTGGTATTGTATTTGCTATTGAGATAGTTGTATTTACCCTTCAGTACCGTTTTAGATGTTCTTCTGCTTATGACTCCAGTTTTTGGAGATTTCATATATCTTTTGAGTTTTTTTCCACTTTATTTATCTTTCTTTAGTTGCGATCCATTTTGGGTCGTGAAAATTTTGGTATTAGAGCTCTAGGTTCATTCAACTTGTGAGTCAAGAGCAGGGTGTCTAGCAGAGTCTCACGGATCGGTGTGTAGATATCCACACCCATTTTTAGGAGGCTACGAGATACTTGTTAGGAAAGAGTTTTTCACATCTTGCTTCCATTCGGGCATTCCTTTGTATTACCCATTTTAAAAGTGTCTAATTTACTCCTTCCGTGCAGATGTCGACTACCAGATCCTTCTAATCAGTGGGAGAGCCCGAGGCAACTGATGTGACTCCCACCAAGGGCAGAGGACATGTCAGAGGGGAAACTCTACCTCGAGGGCAGACTACATCGGCTTCTCCAGAGCCTGTTCATAAGCCAGAGGGGCTTATGGATCCTATTCCACCACCCTCAGCCCCAGAGACTACACCCAAAGTTCAGGAGTTATTGATGGGATTATTGGCTAGATTGGAGGGAACTCCTCCAGCCCTAGCTACTGTTGAGATACTAGTTTCTACACAATGGTTCGTCCTTCTAGTGCTCCATCAGAGGTGGTTATGATTCATATGGGTCTTTCTTAAGCTCTAACAGACCCTTCTTCGACTGTTATTACTCTACTTCAAGCATCTAGACGAGTTCGCCTACTCAGTTTCAATGTTTGGCTGTTGCTCCATCTATTGCACCTCCCTTGTTTGGGATTCCACAACCTTCTGCCATTCCAATCATGTCTATAGTGGAGCAGAAGAGTTTTGAGAGGTTTGTACGATTGGCTCCACCATGATTTAATGACACTTCTGGCGATAGAGCTTATGACTTTATGTTAGAGTGTTAGGACTGGTTATGTAATCTGGCTATACTTGAGTCACATGGAGTTGCCTACATTTCATATCAATTCACGCACCTTGCCAAGGAGTGGTAGAGGTCACTAGCAGCTCGTTGACCTATTGGATCTCTAGCTATGACCTGGGGATAGTTTACTGAGATAATTTTAGAGATATTCGTGCCCTACAGCCTCTGAGACAACTGTCGAGATGAGTTTGATAGGCTGCAACAAGGATCTGTGTTTGTTTCTAACTACGAGGCTAGATTTCATACTTTATCTAGATATGCCTTGTCTAGCATTCCTACTGAGTTTGAGAGGATCTGATGATTTGCCAAGGGCTTTGTGAGGTATCTTCATAAGGCTATGACTTCCTTGGTGTTGGATCGAGGTACTTTCTAGAGTGTTGTGGATCACGCTCGTATGATAGATTGTATCAGACAGGATAGACAGGGTGGAAGGAAGAGGTTCAATCGACATGGACAACTTAGTGGGCACCAACCATGGGATCGAGAGATTCAGAGGCAACACCATTAGGGTCTGGCAATTCAAGCATCTCTTCCAGCATCTGATAGTGTTGATAGGTCTAGATCTGCTCAGCTGGGTAGTGCACCTAGGTGTGGTGGCTTTTCAGGGCAGCCATCTTAAAGACAAGAGACTAAGGATTGTTATTATTATGATGAGATTGGGGACTTGGCTCATCGTTTTCTTCACCGTATACCTCATGCTCAAACTTTAGGTTCTCAGCCAGCTCATGCAGCTCCAGCATCGGTACTCAGGAACACACTTCAGGCTATGAGAGGTGGTTTCCAGAGGATGTCGTGGCATAGTGAGAGGTGGTGCTCATGGTAGTCCACAGGTTAATGATGCGCGTAATGTTTGCTATGCTATTCTAGATAGAGCTGAGGCAGAAAGCTTTGATGCAGTGATCACAGGTATGGTCCCAGTGTGTTACCATTTATCTTTAGTTTTATTTGATCCAGGCTCTATTCATATGTGTCAATATATTTTGCTTCTATTATTGATATTATATGTGAGTCGCTTGCTGAGCCTATTTGTGTTTCCAACCCAGTGGATAAAGCTTTAATGGTGAATCAGGTGTATCGGGGTTGTGTTGTGGCTTTTATGGGGAGAGATTTTGTTGCTGACCTGATATTATTGGATATGGTTGATTTCGATGTCATTTTGGGTATGGATTGGTCATCACCTTATCATGCTATTTTTGACTGTTATGCAAAGATCGTGAACTTATCTTGCCCTCAGTTGATGTGAACTGGAGCACTTAGTTCCTATCCTAAGGGTGCTATTTTTTATATTCATGCTTGTCGGCTGATGGGAAAAGGGTGTTTGACATATTTAACTCATGTTTGAGCTGTTTCTCAGGAGCCTTCATCACTAGAGACTACCAGAGTTGCTAGAGAGTTTATGGATGTATTTTTGACTGATTTACCTGGTGTTCCTCAGTATCATGATATTAACTTTGCTATTGATGTGGAACCGGGCACTAAGCCCATATCTATTGCTCTTTATTGGATGGCTCCGACTAAATTGATGGAGTTAAAATGAATGGTTGCAAGATTTGTTGAAGAAACACTTTATTCGTCCGAGTGTATCCCTTCGGGGTACTCCTATATTATTTGTAAAGAAAAAAGATGGCACTATGCGTATGTGGATTGACTATCGCCAGCTTAACAAAGTGAACATCAAGAACAAATATCCCTTGCTCGCATTGATGATCTTTTAAACCAATTGTAAGGTGCCTCGGTGTTCTCCAAGATTAACTTGAGGTCTGGTTACCATCAGTTTAGAGTTTGGTAGTTTGATATCTCGAAGATAGCTTTCAGAATCGTTATGGGAATTTTAGTTCGTGGTTATGTCATTCGAGTTGACTAATGCCTCCATTTTATTTATCAGCTCCCCCCTCCCCCCAAAAAAGAGAGACTTGTTGGAAATGTGCTAGGTTGTTGACCAAGAAAGGAAGAAATGGGAATCTTTGGGCATTGCTAGGGCTAATTCAAATGTGGGACGAGTGTTATATGCTACTTAGTGATTTACAAGCACCCTCACAGCACTGACAATAGTAAACCCCTTCTTTTTGTACTAGAATAGAGATCTGATTTAAATGACCAGGTACAACATATGAGTTCGATCCATTAGTTTCTTTTTTCAGAAAAGAAATGAGAAACAAGAAAACATCTTTGATTATGATTAAAAGGAACAATAAAAAATAGACCAAGATCCAATTTCGAGTCATTTCTTGGTGAACATGATCTGCCATAATCTCGTTGATCTCTTCATTTATGTGCCAGAATGGAGAGAGATTTGGTAGGAAAGTGCCTCGGTGTTCTCTAAGATTAACTTGAGGTCTCGATACCATCAGTTGAGAGTTTGATAGTCTGATATCGCAAAGATAGTTTTTAGGACCTGTTATGGACATTACGAGCTCGTGGTTATATTATTCGAGTTGACTAATGCCTCAACTACTTTTATGGAATTAATGAACTGAGTGTTCATGCCCTACATAGACATCTTTGTGATTGTGTTCATAGATAATATCTTGGTTTATTCTAAGAGTAAGGTAGATCATATGCAACACTTAAGGATTGTACTTCAGAGACTGAGGGAAGAGAGGTTATATGCTAAGTTCTCAAAGTGCGAGTTTTGGCTTGAGTCCGTTGTATTTCTTGGCCATGTTGCGTCAAAAGAGAGTATTATGTCGCTTCGACTAAGATAGCAGTTATTCATGAGTGGGCTAGGCCTACTTGGGTGACTGAGATTTAGAGTTTCCTTGGTTTTACAGGGTATTATCGGTGTTTTGTTCAAGGTTTCTCATCTACAGCAACCCTATTAACTAGATTGACTCAAAAGGCTATACCATTCTAGTGGTTGGATGATTGTGAGTTGAGCTTCCAAAAAATCAAAGATTTGTTGACTTCAACACCTATTCTTGCCTTACTCGAGGAAGGAGTTCCATTTGTGGTACATTGTGATGATTTAGGCGTGGGTTTAGGCAGTGTATTAATGCAAAATAGGAAAGTGATAGCCTCTGCTTCTAGACAAATGAAGGTGCATGAGAAGAACTACCCTACCCATGACTTGGAGTTGGCTGCAATTGTGTTTGTGTTGAAATTATGGCAACATTATCTTTATAGGGTACGTTGTGAGATCTTTACCGATCACCAAAGTCTCAAATACATCTTTACTCAGCCTAATATGAACATAAGACAATGTAGGTGGTTGGAGTTTCTTAAAGACTATGATATCTTTATTCTTTACCACCCTGGGAAGGCCAATGTGGTGGAGATTCTTTGAGCCGGAAGGCTACTAGCACAAGGTGTTTGGCATTCTTGAGGGTTGAGGAGAGGAATTTAGCTCTAGAGGTTTAGTCACTTGCTAGGTAGATAGTTCATTTGGACATTTCTCCTTCTCAATGTATTTTGGCACTTGTTGAGGCTAAATCTTCTTTGCTTGATAAGATATCTGCTCACCAGTTTGAGGACCCTAGATTATGCATGATACATGATAAATTGTTGAGAGGTAAAGCCAAGGTGGCTATTATTGATACTGATGGTGTATTAAGGGTTAATGGTAGAATTTGTGTGCCTAAAGTTGGGGATTAGGTGAGATTGATATCAAAGGAGTCCCATTGTGCTAGGTATTCCATCCATTCCGGTGTGGCTAAGATGTATCATGATCTTAAACAACATTATTGGTGGTTTGGCTTGAGGAGAGACATAGGTGAGTTTGTGGCCAAGTGTTTGAATTCTCAATAGGTGAAGTATGAGCTTCAAAAGCCTGGTAGATTGATGCAAAGGATGCGTATTCCTGAATGGAAATGGGAAATAGTGACTACGGACTTTGTCATAGGTTTGCCCATGGCCTTGGGCAAGTTTGGTTCAGTTTAGGTGGCTGTTGTCAATTGATCAAGTCGACACACTTCATACTAGTGAAGAATAGCTATAGTACAGAGTAGTTGGCTAGATTGTATATTCGGGACAATGTCAGACTGCATGGTGTGCCAGTGCCTATAGTATTAGACAGAGGGTCTGTGTTTACTTCTCACTTTTAGTGGGCTTTACAACGTGGTTTGGATGCTTAAGTGAATTTGAGTTCAGCTTTTCACCATCAGACCGATGGTCAGTCAGAGCAAACTATTCAAGTGTTGGAGGACATGCTTAGGGCCTATGTTATTAATTTTGGGGCTCGGTGGGACCAACACTTACCATTGGCCGAGTTTGCATATAATAATTATTACCATTCTAGCATCCATATGGCACCTTTTGAGACTTTGTATGGCTAAAGATATAGATCACCCATTGGATGGCTTGATTCAGGTTCAACTGAGGTGTTGGGTATTGATTTGCTTCAGGATGCCATTGACCGAGTTCAACTGATTCAAAGTAGACTTTTGACAGCCTAAAGTCGCCAGAATAGTTATGCTGATAAGAGGGTTAAGCCTCTTGAGTTCTCGGTTGGTGATAGTATTTGGCTAACGGTTTCACCCATGAAGGGTGTGATGAGATTCAAAAAGAGGGGCAAACTTAGTCCTAGATTCATTGGCCATTTTGAGATTTTGAGGAGAGTTGGTGAGGTAGCCTAAAAGTTGGCTTTAACACCAAGATTATCCTTTATTCATCCTATTTTTCATGTTTGTATCCTCTGCTGGTACATTCCAGATGCATCCTCTGTGATTTCTTATGACTTTGTTGAGTTGGGTCCAAATTTGTCCTTTAAAAAGGAGCCTATAGCCATATTGGACAAGCAGATCCGGAGTTTGATATCCAAGGATATACCTTCTGTGAAGGTTCAATGGTGGCACCATTCTGTTGGTGAGGCCACTTGGGATTTCGAGTCTGACATGCGGGCTAGATATCCTAGCCTTTTTGAGGCTTCAGGTACTTTCTCTCTTCCTTATGTTCTAGGACGAATATTTTTTTTAGTGGTGAATGATGTAATGACCTGGTTAGTCATTTTTGGCTTTATCTATGAAAATTACTATTTTACCCTTCGTAAGTTGCTTTAAGCCTACTTTGAACTATTTAAATGGTTAGAATTGAAATCCTGAGTTTTAAAAGCTGAAAGTATGAGTCTTGGTCTTTTTGAAAGCTTAAGTTATTTGAAAAGTGAATTTTGTGTCATTCTGAGTTTCGGAGGTCGGATCAGGGATTTGTCAATTCCATCATCTCCGGAATGTCGAAACTGAACTACATAAAGTTGCAAAACTAAATTTGGAGCTAAAATGAGATTTTTAGGCCCAAAATTGTGAGTTTAGTCATTTTTCGAAATCAAAGTTAGACTTTGGTCAACATTTGGAATTCGAAGCTCGGATTAGAATTCCGACAGTTCCGATAGTTCCAGAGGGTGAAACTAATGATAAGAAGGTCTCTTCATATTTTTTGAAGATTCCGAGGGCAGTTTTCGTATTTTATATTTTAGACTAGTTTTATTGACTTGCATTAGTAAATGTGTTCTGGAGATCTCGGAATCGAAGTTCGATGATTCCGTTGAGTCCGAATCATTATTTTTGATATGAATACATACTAAGGAGTAAGTTGAGGAACAAAGAAGTCACATCTATTAAAGTCCTTTGAAGGAATCAGTAAGTAAAAATCTCTTTATGATAAGCGGAAGTAGACATGGTGAAGGGAAACTCTTATCTCTTCCACTTTACTAAAACCTAAGATATTATGTTATTCTTTCCCAAAGACCTCAATTTCGTTACATTTCATAGTTTCATGCCATTACTCACACATACATGCTTATGAGACTGCATTTGAATGATATATAATGCATGAGTCAAATTTTCATTAAAATGAAGATGTTTTAAGTTGCATTCTTGCATTCATGTTAGGTTGTTAGTTGTTCCTCTACTCTTTTCAAGCTTGCTTTTCTCACATTCGAGGGCAAATGGTCCTAAAGAGGAGATAATGTAAGGCCCCATGTGTTAAAAGGTTGAAAATCAGAATGAAGTGCAGGACTTTGGTTTGGAGTAGAGATGTAAGAGATGTATGAGCCTCTATACGACTCATGGTTGGTTGTACAGGCCATAAGTGGGCTCATGGTAGGGGATTGAAATTAGTAAAATTTTAAAGTTGAGGGTTAATTATGCAAAGGGGTTTTATGACATACAAAAAACTCTGAGTCGTAAATAGTGAAAGTAGAATGGAGGATCAAAAATAGGCTTATAAAGGTGAGGAAGTGTTACCAAATGAAAGATTTATATAGGCTAGGGCTTATTTTATGAGTTGTAAAGTGGGCTAGTAATTGGGACCTTGAAGGGCGAAATATTCTACTAGTAATTTGGAACCTTGAAGGGTGAAATATTCTAAGTATAGGGTAATTCTCGGGGGGGGGGGGGGGGGGGGGG
>JAABOM020060497.1:0-11828 GCA_011800125.2 Solanum clarkiae
ATTGAAACAAAACATCATGGGACTCATGCTTTAACATGTCGACAATTTTTTAGAGATAATGACTTCAAGAGGTCGAAGAGGTGCTGCCTCTGTTTTAGGTCATCGCCTAAGGTATGAGTCCTTCGAGGATGAGCAATCAATTGAAGAGATGAATGTGCACCCTAATCCTGAGGTCAACGTGTCCTTCACACGATCATACTCAACCTGAATGCCGACGGAAGTGGACAGCTCTCCCAGTTTGATGAGAAGGGTAAAGAAGACGGCTTAGGTGATGATCACCTCATTTCTGATTTTGTTGCTCTTGAAGAGTCTCAAGCTCAGCTAGAAGAGACCACTTCTTCACATCCAGTTGTTTCTGCTTACATCGTCACCTCCACCGACCTGCAAAACACAAAATGGTATGCTCTTAGAACGAAAGAGTTCTATGATAAGGGAGTGTACATAAGAGTCAAGGGAGGCTGGTGTGGAGATTTCATGAGGAAGCAAGGTTGAAAGACTCAAGGTCGAAAGGTGTGTCTAGTTTAGAAGCTGATATTGACCTCCATGGGTTAGGATGGTTATCACAAGTGCTGGGAAGTACGCCCCTTACTTGGTCCGAGAATTCTATGCATCTAACTATGTTACTATATGTGGCAACCTTCCAAGGCTCATGAAGCCCATTAATGCACCACGGTTGAGTGAAGTCATGGTCAGGGGTGAGGTTGTCGACATCTCAGCAAAAACTATTTGAAGGGTGCAATTCGGACCTAATTACAGAGCTTCACACTCCACAACAGAATATGATCATATAATGGCAGACACGAGGAAAGCAGTTAATCAGAATGATACCAGGCTAAGATGGAATTATTAAGGTGCATAGCGGGCCAAATTTGCAAGGAAGGTGTTGAGCCGATATGGGTTACAAACCATGACAAGTATATTCTGAAGGCCCATCTCTTTTTTAGGCAAAGTTTTGGTGGTCTGTTATCTGATGGCTTATCTGGCCCACATTCACAGATAATGTGATCACATTAGAGAGGGTCGTGTTATTAGCGAGCATCTTGGCAGGGTGTGACATTGATTGGGCTTGCGTTATGGCAGAACAGATCCACGAGTCTACAGCATTACCATTCCCAATTCTAATTTATAGATTATACAAGAAAGTTGGTATGCGGGTTTGTCTACACTTGGACCTTCACGTAGAGACTTAGCAATGCCAAATCACCAACCAGTGCCACCTACGGGCTTAGCAATCCCGGTTGCAGTCCTGTAGGTGGCACTGGTTGGTGATGTGGCATTTGATTGGCTAGCCGACCATCAAAATGTCCATGGGAAGAGGCCCCTTGAGCATAGTAATGACCTAGAGCTGACCCCGAAGAAGCTGACACAGAAGGAGGAGCCCATAGCCGAGGAGGTGGTGCAGGAGTCGCTATTGTTGGTGGCTATTCAAAGAGATAGAGAGGAGCACATCCCACAGGGAGAGGGTACCTCAGGGAGTAGCTACAGCCTAAGCAGCCAAGGAGGAGATGCAGCCTCAGGACCGCGCAGATTAGCTCGAGATTGGTGATTGAGCACCATGACGTTTGACCCCTTTTGACCCTAGTTCTTACATTACTTTATGGATATTTTGTCCTTCTGTTTGACAATATTGTTTTTCTGTTGGTTTTTGGATGTTCTTGTTGGATAATGTTCTTATGTTGGGCTTTGGATATTAGTTTTGTTAATTGTTAGTTTTTAATGTCGATATATCTATGTTATGTTTTCATTTTCTTGTCTTAAGTTTATGTTTTTACTTTGAGGACAAAGTATTCTATTTTGGTGGGATGTGGGAAGTTATGGATTAAGGTGAAATCTGAGTAGCCTCAAGTCCATAACTTCCCCTATTTTCATCCCAAGGTTTTCTTGTCGTGCTACTTTTTTCTCTTGGATGTTTACTTTTCTATTGAACCGACATATTTAGGTAGCATAGATAATTTGTAAATTCATAGTAGTCTTATTTATTGGCATATATATAACTTTTAGATATGTTTTTAAGAGTTTTGATGAAAAATTAGGTACCCTCAAAATTTTTGAGGTTGTAATTGTTGATGCATTCATACATTTTTCAGTATCTAGTAATATTTGTTCTGATATTATGAAGGTAAGCTGAGACTGAAAACATGACCTATGAGTCTATACTTGATTGTGGATATAAATTGTCATGTGTTGTTGTGAGCTTGTTTTGCTGCATTCATGCATCTTGTATGTACCCAAAACTGGCATTGTTACTTTAAAATTGGTTTGGTGATATGGTGGATATGGAAAGGATCTGAGGCCTATGCTATTTGAGTGAAACCACTTTTGGCCTATATGACCCACCAGATGAGTGAGCAAATCCCTTGTTCCAAACTTTTGAGCTTCTCATGTACTCATTCTTTCTTGATACCTTGCTAGTTTAACCTTGTTTGATGAAACACTTTGATATTGGCCCTGGTCTATCCTTGAACATGTGAACCTTGATTGAGGCCAAAGGCCTAAGTTGAGGGTGGCTGCAGTTGGTGGACCTGGTTTGTGGCATAGATATTGTGTACTTCACCTGAGGCTAAAAGCCTAAGTTGAGGGTGACCCTTATTATGGTAAAGTAATAATAATAAGGTAGTTAGTTGGGAAATCAAGAAAGAAATGGAAAGGCATGAATCAAGTGAAGAAAAAGAAAAGAAAAGTGCCTTGAGTTGAGAAAAAATAGCAAAAATGGGTTTGAAATCGAGGTACAGCAGAAAAAGAGAAAGAAAGCACTCAAGAAAAGTTCAAAACGGGAGAATAAGAGTGGATTGATTAAAAAGGGTTGGATAATGAAAGCAAAAAATGTTGGTAAACATGGTTCAAGGATAGCTTTTAATCACTACTTGCCCAAAATACCATACCAAAGCACTCTGAACCTATGTTACAAGCCTATAAGTCCTAAAGTGATTCAACTCTACTTTATCACCAAGCCAGAAAATGAGTATAGAGGCAAGCCTATGTTTTTAGTCAGTATACATTGAATTTCAATTGTGAGAGCGAGAATGCTTCCTCAGTCCCTAAATTTTAAATGCTTTTTAGTGAATATGAGGGACTTCTTTCCATGAGGGCATTTGCACTACTTGAGTAACATATGACTATACCAGCGATTGTGGATGGTTGATGCTCCTTAGCTTGTCATAGTTGGATTACCAGGTATCTCATTATGTTCTTGTTTGCTTAATAACTTTGAAATCCTATTTTGAAAATAGTAGTTGGGTACCTGAATCAAAGGAGCTGTTGTATATGTCATTAGTATAGCTGCTATGTATTTCTCTTTGTCTGCATAGATTGAGTTGTCGCTTGAGGACAAGCAATAATTCTAAGTTGTGGGTGTTGATGTGCTGTCAAAATACAACACATTTGGTGCCTAAAACAAGGGATTTTGTGAGTTCCTAGAGCGACTATTTATGGCTTTGATGTGTTTTTGTGTTAATCATGGAGAAAAGTTAGGTTGGCATGATTCTGAAGAAAAGTTACAGATTTTGCTAAAGCATAGGCCATATGAGCCCACCTACAATCGTAGGTCAAACTATAAGTCATAGGGTGTGTCATAGCAAGAAACAGAGACCAAAAATCAAAAATCTGCTAGTGAAGGTCACTTCTACGAGGACATCCTAAGACTCATAAGACACACTACGACTCGTACAGGTGGACTCGTAGCGAGAATCAAAGATACCAAATGATAGACTAAAAACTAAAGGCCAAGACCACAAGAGGAACATACGAGTCGTAGCTCAAGCAACAACTCGTACCTACAGGTCATACCAGTTTACTCCAAGATGCCAAGAACCTGATACGAGACCTCGACTACGACTCATAGGCCATCCTACGAGTCATACCTTTGAGACTTATCAGCTGCCAATTGTCTTTTATGTGTAAATTCTAGGGTTATTTTGTAAATACTATATATAGTTTAAGTTAGGTTTTTAGAAGGGAGTTCGACCAAGAGACGTTCTACAATCACTTTTTGAATCTTTTCTTTGTTTTTTTAGAGTAGTTTATTGTTCTCTCTTGGAAAATACATTTTGGAGATTGCAAATCTTGCCTTGTACTCATTGTTGATCAATAAAGCTTGTGGGTTCGCAACTTGTAGTGCCTATTATCTTCATTGTTATTGGTAAAACTCTCATTTATGTCTCGTATGTGCATTTTTGCTTGTTTTGTCTTAGCCATAAGTAGCTAAGCACCCACAACTTGGGGTTGTGGGAACCATGGGTAGTTGACTTGAGATGACCTAGGTTTATTGCATTTTTATGATTGGGGTTTCGCATGTATTATCTATTTTCCTTCATTATGATTGATGTTTGGTGGTGGCCAACACCAAACCCTCCTACTATCACGATCCCAACCAAGGTAGTGATGAATAGAAAAAGTTAAGTAAATGATAGGATTCGAATGATGTCTTCTCATTTAATCACTCGAACCTGACAAAGGAGAGGTTGACAGGGACAATTAGTAACAGTTAGTTGGCACGCCATTGTTATCGACCAAGCGCCATAGTGAAATTCGACCTTCACCTTCACAAAAGGGCTGAAAGAACCTAAGTTACCATCCTGCATGCGACTCTTCAATTGTGGTTATGTTACTTAGGCTAATTGAGTCAACGAACCATTGGGAACAAAATTCCCAAGTTGTCCCTCAAATTGAGTATTTTTTCCCGCGTAGTAGTATAGTCGTAATTTTACTTTTTTTGACTCACAAACCCCCTCCCCCATTTAGAGATTTTAGTTATTGATGATTGAAAAGATTAGTAGTGAAGTCTTGTAGTCAAGCCTTGTACTCCCTGTGGATTCGATGCTGACCTTTAGTTAGGTTAATTGCTGACAACGATCGCTTCCTTATTGTAGCGTCAACATCAGGACTTGTCAGCTACCCAACCTATCTCTATTTCTCCATATAGAATGGCTCCCATAAAATTGAAAGAATTGAAAGAGTAGTTGGAGGATCTTTTGGAAAAAGAATTTATTAGGCCAAGCGTCTCTCCATCGGGCACTCTTGTCCTATTTGTGTACAAGAAAGATGGTTCCTTCAAGATGTGTGTAGATTATCGCCAGTTGAATAAGGTGACCATTAAGAACAAATATCCCCTTCTAAGGATTGATTACTTGTTTGACCAACTTTAAGGTGCCACTGTTTTCTCTAGGATAGACTAGATCAGGCTATCACAAGTTGAAAGTGAGAGAATGTGACAACTCGAAGATGGCTTTTCGAACCTAATATAGTCACTTTGAGTTTCTGGTAATAACCTTTGGATTGACCAATGCTCCTGCCACTTTTATGGACTTGATGAACAAAGTATTCAGATAGTATCTTGATATGTTTTTGATTATGTCCATTGATTATATTTTGGCATTCCAGAGATGAGGAAGAGCATGTTGATCACCTCTGAATCGTTCTTCAGACCCTCAAGGATAAGAAGTTGTATGCCAAATTTTCAAAATGTGAGTTTTAGCTTAAATTGGTGTCATTTTAGGGCCATTTTGTCTCGAGTGATGGTATTCGAGTGGATATGTAGAAGATTAAGGCAGTTAGGAACTGGACAAGACCCATCTCTCCAACTAGCAAAAGAAGTTTTCTGGGTTTAGTTGGTTACTACCATAGTTTTTTTTAGGGATTCTCTTCTATATCCTCGTTATTAACTAAGCTAACTTAAAAGAAAGCTAAGTTTCATAGCTCGACAAATGTGAGAAGAGTTTTTAAAAGTTGAAAACCATATTAACGACTACACTAGTGTTGACTCTACCTGAGGGGACTAATGATTTTATGATCTTATGTGATGCTTCTAGAGTGGGATTAGGATTTGTTCTGATGCAAAGAGGTAAGGTCATAGCTTATGCTTTTAGGCAACTTAAGAACCACGAAAGGAACTATCCAACTCACGATTTAGAATTGGTTGTGGTGGTGTTTATACTTAAGATTTGGTATCACTACTTATATGGAGCAGATGTTGATGTATTCATAGACCACAAAAGCCTGCAATATGTATTCACCTAGAAAAAGCTTAACTTGAGGCAGATGAGATGGCTTGAGTTACTCAAGGACTATGACATGAGCATCCTCTACCAACTAGGTAAAGCTAATATGGTTGATGATGCTCTTAGTTGGTTATCTATGGGAAGCACTGCTCAAGAGAAGAAAGAGTTGGCTAAAGAGTTACACAGACTAGCACGATTGGGAGTTCAACTAGATGAACCTGGTGAAGGTGGAATACTTGTGCATAATAGGTCTATATCATCTCTTAAGGTAGAGGAAAGTAGAAGAAAGACCAAGATCTCATATTACTCCAATTGAAGGAAGATGTGTATAAGAATAAAGTAATGACATTAGTCAAAGGGAGGGATGGGGTATTGAGATACCAAAATAGATAGTGTGTTCCAAATGTTGATGGTATTCAAGAAAGAATCATATCAGAAGCCCATAACTCTAGATATTCTATCTATCCAGCGTCTACCAAAATGTACCACAGCTTGAGAGAAGTTTATTAGTGGAGTAGGATGAAGAGAGACATTGCAGACTTTGTTTCTAAGTGCCTGAACTGCCAAAAAGTAAAAGTTGAGCACCAAAAGCCATGTGGAGTGGCCCAGAATTTTGAAATTCTAGAATAGAAGTGGGAGATAATCAATATGGAATTTATCACAATCTTACTGAGGTCTTGCAAATAGCAGGATTTGGTCTAGGTAATTATTGATAGGATAACTAAATCATCCCACTTCTTGGCGGTAAAGACTACTAATACAGCAGAAGATTATGCCCGATGGTTGCAAAAAGTTCTTTTATCCATCATATCAAATATGGGATCTTAGTTCATTGCCTAATTTGGGAAGTTCTTTCAAAAAGGCCCTGGTTCAAAGGTGAATCTTAGTATTACTTTCTACCCTCAGATTGATGATCAGACAAAGCGGACGATACATACTTTAGAGGATATGTTCAGGGCCGAGTTTATTGACTTCAAAGGCAATTAGGATGACTACTTACCTTTGATTATGTTTTCCTATAATAATAACTTTTATTTGAGCATCCAGATGGCTCCTTATGAGGCACTCTACGGGAGGAGATGTAAATCACCGATTAGATGATTTGAGGTAGGTGAAGCAGGGTTGATTGGGCCAGACTTAGTATACCAGGCTATGGAGAAGGTAAAGGTCATCCAAGAGTGATTGAGAACTACACAGAGTCGCCAAAAGTCCTACACTGATGTTAAGGGAAGGGACCTGGAGTTCGAAGTGAATGATTGGGTATACTTGAAAGTATCACCCATAAAGGGTGTAATGAGATTCAGGAAGAAGGTCAATTTGAGTCCTCAGTATATTGGTCCCTACCAAATTATAAAAAGAGTGGGAAATATAGCATATGAGTTGGAGCTACTACAAGAGCTAGCGGTCATCTATCCAGTCTTTCACATTTCTATTCTTAAGAAGCATTCAAGAGATCTATCCTTGGTTGTGCCTGTTGAGAGCATCAGACTGAAGGATAGTTTGAGTTATGAAGAGATCCCAGTCCAAATCCTTGATCGTCAAGTTCGCAAGTTGAGAACTAAATAGGTTGCATTTATAAAAATATTGTGGAGAAGTTAATCTGTTGAAAAGGCCACACGGGAAGCTGAAGAGGATATAAATGCTAAATAACCTTACGTATTCGTGCCTTTTCATGATGAAATTGATGGTGATGATTCATTTCTATTCTCTAAGTTACTTTCCCATTATGCAGTTGATGTTGATTTCTGGAGTATGAGTATTTAAGTTCTTGATGGTGTCACTGCTTGATAGGTCTCATAGTTGCTCATCATTCGAGGATGAATGATCCCAAATAGGGAGTTATTATGACACCCCATAACTTTATTCTTGCATGTACCTATGTTTCCAGCCTCATTCTTATATGTGGGAAGTGGATTAGGGTCATAAGAGATCACTAGTACTTAGTCGAGTTCAAAACTTCCCTATCAATTGAGTCTCTCATATTAAATTATACAATGGTCAACTTTAAATTACCATAACTCTTACTACATAAAGAATAAGGTGACCTATGACCTACCAAATGAAAGGTCTTTGAATTATGTTTACAATGCCACTGATTTCACCTCATTTGGAGTTCGGAGTCAAAAGTTATGGTCAGTTTACTATAGACTGCCAAGAGAAGAGTGTACTATGAGATGACTTACAGGCTATGGTTTGATCTATGGGACATTATCAGATTGCATGTTGTACTAGTATTGATAGTATCAGATAGAGGGTCTGCATTCACCTCTCATTTTTTGTGGGCTCTACAGTATGGTTTGGGTACTAGAGTGGATTTGAGTTTAGCTTTCCACCCACGGGCTAAAGGTCAATCAGAGCTCACCATTCAGGTGTTGGAAGACATGCTTAGGGCCTATGTTATTGTTTTGGGGCATGGTGGGGATGGCACTTACCACTGACAGAGTTCAGATATAACAACAACTATCATTCTAGCATCCAGATGGCACTATCTGAGTCCTTGTATGGCTGGAGGCATAGATCAGCCATTGGATTGATTGATTCAGGTTCAGTCGAGATTTTGAGTGTTGATTTGATTCAAGATCTCATAGATCAGGTTCATTTGATTCAACGTAGACGTTTTATATCCCTGATTCACCAGAATAGTTATGTTAATATAAAGGTTAGGCCTTTTAAGTTCTTTGTTGATGACTATGTTTGGCTAAAAGTTTCACCTATGAAGGGTGTGATGAGATTCGGGAAGAGGTGCAAGCTTAGTCCTAGATTCATTGGGATATTTGAGATTCTGAGGAGAGTTGGTGAGGTAGCCTATGAGTTGGCATTACCAACGAGATTATCCTTTGTTCGTCCTATTTTTCATTTTCAATGCTCTGTTGGCACATTCTAGATGAGTCCCATGTAATTTATTATGACTCTGTTCATTTGGGTCCAGATCTGTCCTTCAAAGAGGAGCCTATAGCTATATTGGACAAACAATTCTAGAGATTGAGACCAAAAGACATACCTTCTGTGAAGGTTCAGTAGCGGCACCATTTTCTTGATGAGGCTACTTGGGAGTTAAGAGTCTAGCATGCAGTTTAAGGCTTTAGGTACTTTCTTTTTCTTTATGTCTGAGGACAAGCATTATGTTTAGTGGTGAATGATTTAATGACCTAGTCGATCATTTTTGGCCTTATCTGTGAAAATTGTTATTCTACCTTTTCATAAGTTGCTTTGGGGCCATTTTGAACTATTTGAATGGCTGGAACTGAAATGCTAAGTTTTAAAAGATGAAAATATGAGTTTTGGCCTTTTTGGAAACTTAAATTGTTGAAAACGTGAGGTTTTTGTATCATTCTAAGTTTTGAGTGTCAGATCAGAGATCTGTTGATTCCTTTAGCTTTGGAGCGATGAATATAAACTATAGGAAGTTGCATAACTGAATTCGGAGTTAACATGAGGTTTTTAGGATCAAAGTTGTGATTTTAGATATTTTCGAAACCAAAATTTGACTTTAGTCAACATACGAAGTTTGAAAGCTCGGATCAGAATTTTGATAGTTTCACTAGTTTCCGATGGTGAAACTAACGCTAGAAATTATCTCAGAATAATTTTTGAAGTTACCGAGGGAAGTTTTAGTATTTTGAGTTTTAAACTAGTTTATTTGACTTGCATTAACAAATATGTCGTGGAGACCTCAAAATCTAATTATTATTTTGTTGAGTTTGGCTCGCCATTTTTGGTATGAATATATATTTGGTTTGTGAAATTCTGATTTCGGATGAGTTTCGAGTGCATATTCTCAGTTTTCATTATTGGTTGATTTCTGCTGGTGCAATTTCTGGTGCAGCTCATATTAGTACTCCGCGTTCACGGAGGATTACTTGATCATTATACGCGTTCATGGACAAGGGATCTATGTTTATGGAGCATTGTTAGCCTCTCACCCTCCGCGTTTGCAGAGCACATTTTACCTGAACAGTTTTAAAATCCAAGAATCACCCTTTTTATTCCACTTTCAAATTTATCAAGCTTTTTGGGTGATTTGAGAAGGGATTTCTGAAGATTTAACTTGAGTAAATTTTTCTAATACTAATTTAAGTATTTTCAATGAGTTTGTCTTGAATTTCATGATTTTGAATGTCCAAAATTAGGTTTTTTTGGTGTTCGATTTTAAAATTTTAAATGGGGATTTCTCAATCAATTTCAACTTTATTTTTATGGGATTTTCACCCGCGAACTCCATTTTTCGTGTAGAACTTGATTTTAAAATCAATTTCTAGATTTGAGAATTTTGAATTTTAGAAATAATTTTGATCATTTTGCCCCTAAGTCTAATTACAGCCAATATGAGTATCAAAATGTACCTTTTGATGTGTGGTATCTATCTTTAATAGTGGTTGATAGATCCCAGGATCATTTGGAGCCTTAAGTTGATTGAAAGCTTGTCTGAGTGCAATTTTGGCATCGAGGTAAGTTCGGCTTATCTTTTTTGGACTAGTTTAAGTTATTGAGCATGTATATGTGATATTTGTCAAATGTAGATTGAATTGTGAGACTATGACTTTAGATAATTGAAATTGATGTAAATATGATATCGGTTACGTCGAAAATTAAGTAAATGGAGATCCTATTGATGGATTGAGATGGAAATCATGAGATTTGAGGTAATTTAAGTATCAAGATATTACGAGACTTGAGATAACTTCTGGTTAGTGTTGTGGCTAATTGATGAGGAATGAGGAGAATTTAGAAATTATGAGCTTATTTGGGGTTCTTGTATATGTGCTTGCTTTGTGCACCGGCACAGCAGAACCTGCTTTAATGATATTTCGATTATAGATAAGTTAGCAATGATATAAGGTAATCATGGCCAGTGGTAATGATCAGCCTACGTGGTGTAGCCTGTTTCATATAATGGTTATTGCACCTATCTTATATTGACTAATTGTATTGGTATGCACATTTCTTTAACTTGATCTGTTGCATTGGCATGCACATTTCTTATATCGACTAGATGCATTGATATGCACATATCTCTTACTTGATTAGTTGCATTGTCATGCATATTTTTTACATTGAATTGGGTGCATTGGAATGAGTGGACCTTACTTCTTATTGGGTTGCATTCATATTCACAAATATTATATATGACTGGTTGCATTGGCATGCACACATTTGGTACATGATTGGATACATTGTTATGCACATATCACATTACATTTGCATCATTTGAGACATTATATCTAGGTTGAGACAGTGGTTATAGCCTGCGATGCCTTGAGACACCCTATTATAAGGCTTGCGATGCCTCGAGATACTTCTGATTATGACCTGCGATGCCTTATTATATATTTGAGTATATGGCCTGCAACACCCCCGGGTTACATCTTGTAGCTTTGGCTTAATAGATGTGTACATCGGCCCCACGATGGTCATGACTTTGCCTCATATATGGCCTGCGACACTATTGCATTCATGCATAGCATTATATTGTATCATTGGATTAGTTCTCCATCAATAATTGCCATTATTCATGATTTTATTTTATTGTTTATTAACCCTTTTGATGCAGGTGATAGGATTCTTCATTATTAAATACTTGTTCGATTTCTCTTTGTCACGCCCCAAAGTCCCATAGGGCGGACCAGCACTTGTTGCCGATAAGGCTCGGGATAACCAACCTGTAACTATATGTGTTCTATACATGTTATAAGGGGTTTCTACGTTTGACATGTCTTTAAGGAGATAAATAGTGATAACAAACCAAAAGGAAATACATATGACTAGGCCATTGGGGCCACGCTGTCTAAAGTGCGAGACATGACTTCACTGTGCTTTACATAGTCTATAAAG
>JAABOM020060498.1:0-11827 GCA_011800125.2 Solanum clarkiae
TTAGGCTGCGTACATCCGACCCCCCCTCACCCCGCAATGAGCGGGAGCCTTTTGAGGCACTGGGGTATGTTGTTATTATTGTTGTTGTATAATTTAACTCCTGAATCTCATATTCTAGGGAGATTAATGTAAGGAAAGATTCAGATTTGCAATTAATGATAGGTAAAAACTCTAATTGGGGGAGATGATCATGAAAGTGGCCAAAAGTTTGGATTTTGTTATAATTCAGATAAATTAGGACATTATTGTTGCTTATGTGTGTTTCCTTGACTATTTATACATCAAAGACGAGCTAGGACTATGAAAAAAAAGTAAGCTCTGGTTCTATAGTGTTCAAAGCATAAATTTAAGGTAGGTGATATATGTATGTTAGCTACTCCATGACATTACGTTCATAAATGTAAACAAAAAAGAGGAAATAATGTTATGAAGTAAATTGATGATTTTATGATCAAAGTGCATGCAATGAACTTATTATTTGAATTTGACAAGTTGTGTATGGTTCATTGTAATGATTATTGTGATTGAGATTGTGGATCGAGTGTCACATTTTGACACATTCATTGCTACTGGATCATTTATCATGTTCCAACACGCTCATTTCTATTGGATTGAGTATTACATTTCAATACATTTATTAATATTGGATCAGGAGTCAGGCCGACACACTAACTATTGGATGGGGTATCATGCCAACACGCTAAACGTTTGTTTTGGGTCCCTTGAGTGGACCACTTGTTGACTTGTATTTAGGACTCATAATTATGATAATGATATGTTGATCATGAATTGTGAACTTGTGGTATTTTTTTTATATACGTATGTTACTATATTCAGTTGCTTGTGTATATCTTACTTATTGGAGTAGTCGCGTGATCCTACCAGTACAATATTATTATGTGTAGTGATACTGCACTTGTTCTTTTTTATTGAATACAAGACATTTTCAAGCGGCTATAGGGAGACCTCAGTTAGGTGAATGTTGATTCAGAATCAAAGAGTGAGCTAGCATCTTTCAAGATACTTTGAATTCTCCCACTATGTTAGTCCATTTGTCCATACTTAAACTACATTATTTTTTAGTTGATTTTTTAGGATGCATCCTTCTATATCAGACTTATAGATAGAGTTTTGATACATTGATTTTCATTTTCAAGTAGTAGCTTATATTTTATAAGTTTTCATTGAGCTTATGGGAACTTAATAAGCTTCGTATTTTAACTTGCTTCTATAACTTAAAATTATTGAATTATGCTAGATTAGTTGGGTTGGGTTAATATATTGATTCTTCCATCGAAGGATTAGTGTGGGTGTCACTCACGGTCCATCTGGGATCGTGACATGTAGTAATTCACTAGAAATAAATATCAAATTATTATAAATTTTTTCGTTGCTAATTTCAAATTAAATTATTCGTAGCTAACATTTATTTATTATCCCCCACTAATTCATCATTAACACTTATAACCCTTATAATTTTAAAAGTTAAAATTTTTTTCTCCCTTAATTAATGCTAAAATTTAAGTCTTTTTGAAGAGGATAAAAGCCCCTTAAGCATAATGAAATCTTATTCCATACAAGTTTATGTACGCTGACATTGTATTTAATAGGAAGGTAATTCTATTTATACAAAATAAGATTAAAATTTATCGAGCATTGCAAATTATTTTTCAAAGCATGTGGAAATAATGCTTTGAATTTCACTCATAAATTTGTGTATAAAAATTGTAGCTAACTATATAAATTTAATGTATAAAATTCATTAGTGATTTCTAGAAGAAAATCACATTTCAAATCTTACTCACGATTTCACATATTAAATTTTATGTAAAATATATGTTGTATGAACTTCATGTTGGTTCTTGAAAATTTAGTATAACTACAATTACATTATGTAAAACTTTCATACAAATAATATAATTACAACACCGTACAAGTATAAAATACAGTATATTTTCACCCACTTAACTCAACAAAAAATTAAAATATAATTTTAATATAAATACAATGAAACTTTGAACTTTGAGATATCCCCTGCTAGAAACAAAGTTGGGCTTTCGATAAATCAATTTTTCAAAGTTGAACTTTGAACTTCTTTAATAGCTAAGAATGGAGTCAACTCTTGTAAAGGAAAAAATATCTCTAGACCAGTAACAATTGTAAGATTGTGGGAGAAAATTGCGGAGAGAAAATTTTAAAATGTATAAAGAAAGGTGACAAAAATGGTAAGGAGATGAAGATATTTTCTAAAACATTAGTCTCCAACCATATAGATTTCCCAAAATGATAAGGCGATACACCCTTGCAAGTTGTCATGGCAACCAAGAACAAGACTAGACCTGGTTGCGCAAGGGTGAAGGTTGAGATAGATTTGCTTGGTGATTTTCCCAAAAGGATTAATATCAGGGTCAAAAACAAATTGACTGGGTAAATCAAAGAGAAGTGGATAGATATTAAGTATGATTATATGCCAAAATATCGCAAAAATTGTAAGCTTCAAAAACATGATGAGAAGAATTATTATGTTCTGCATCCGAAATTACACCTGAAATAAGAAAAAGAAGATGAGGGGAAGATGAACAAGAATGAACTAATTGCAACACGAGGTATTGCAACAAAAGATGATTTTTAAGAACAAAAGTCTAAAGGTGGTGGAGGTAGAGACAAATATAATAAAGGAGGTGTATATCAAAAGTGGAATGCCAAGGAGAAGAAGCATGAAGGAGAAAACATCACTAATAATAATAAATTCAGTGTGTTAGACAAGGATGTTATGGAACAACAAACAGGATAGACACAAACATCTAATGATCATGAAAGAATTATTGGTATAACAAAAAATTGAGTTCTAGAAAAGTTCTAGGGTGCAATAGAGAAGGATGGACAAGTAAAGGATGATTCAAAAGAAGGTAATGAAATAGAGAATGTTTCAGACAAAGATATAGCTAGTGGTTCTAAAATAGGCTCACATGAAGGTAATGAGGTGGAAGACAAAGAAAATTACATGGATGAATCACAAAAGAAGGATACAGAGACACAACTTTTAGAGGAAGCCATATTTGAGAGAAGGCCTACTGCATCAGATGGTCAGCCTATTTAGGAACAACAACCAACAGGAATATATTTGAATAAGGAAACAATTTTTGAAGAGTCTAATAATGAACAAAGCAGCAAAGTACAAAGATGGGATAGATAATGAAGAAGAACATATGTCACAAACGATGAAGGAGATTAATAGAACAATATATTTATCACCTAGACATAAGAAGGAGCTACAATAGTCCACTAGGAAAGGCAAAAGAATAAGATCTAAGGTGAGTCAAATCACAACAAGGAGTAATTCAGCAAGATCCTCACCTTTAAAATGATAGATAAAATATTATTTTGAAATATAAGGTATGTAAATGCCCAAGAGTCTTTTAATAGACTTATAGACCTTAAGAGGAGACACAGAAATGCATATATGTCCCTATTTGAACTTTTTTAGGGCCCTCAAAAGATAGATAGCTATAGAAAAAGATTGGGAATGGAATATTCTATGACTAATTCTTAAGGGAAAATATGAATTTTTTGGAGAAGGGATTGGAAAGGTGTTGTTATAAGTAACACTATACAACAATTGCCAATCAAATTTACACATGGGAAAGCCAACAAGATTTTGCCATAACAACTGTTTACGCTAGATGCAGTGCCTTAAGAAGAGGTGAAATTATGGGAAAACATAAAAAATGTATAGGAAGGAATAACAAATCCATGGATGGTTGGAGGAGATTTTAATGTGATTTTGAATGAAGAAAAAAAACTAAGAGGCTTACCATTGACTCATCAAGAGACTATGGACTTTGCACTGTGTATAATTGCCAATAACCTTATGAAAATTGATTTTACAGGGAGAGTACACACTTGATGGAATGATAGAATTGAAGAGGATAACATTTTTAAAAGGTTGGATAGAGTGTTAGTGAATCAAGAATTCATATAAATGTTTTTAAATAGTGAATTACACCATATGGGAAGACAAGGGTCAGATCATCTCCCCTCCCACCCCCATCCTTTATGTTATTTGCAAAAATAATCAGAAATCATATACCAATCTTTTTAGATTTCTCAATTTTTGGATCAAGCATCCCAGGTTTAAGGAGATACATCAGAGTTAGATAGAAATCCTTTCTATAGGGCACAATAGATACTAAAAAAATTGAAGGAATTCTGATCAGATAGAGTAAAGAAACATGTGAAAATTTTTCAGAAAGATTTTCACATTGGAAGATTTTGCAAAGATGAAAGAAGTACAATTAGAGACTCATCCCATAATAAAAAATAAGGCTGATCTAAACAAAATAGAAGAATTGCTCAGGCAATATTAAAAGTTGGAAGAGAGTATTGAGAACAAAGGCGGGGATGCAATTTGTTCAAAGGAGGAGGCAAAAATGCAAAATTTTTTCATTCTTATGCCAGAGGAAGAAGGATTAAATTAAGACTTAATTAAATTCAAAATAACAGGGAGAAGTCTTTCAAAATACTAATATGATTGGGGAAGAAACAATGAAAGCATTGACAAAACAGTTTTCAGAGGAAAACACATCAAAAGACTACTCAATATTAGGGTCATATTAAAGATCATATCAGTTGAGAAAAATAAATATATGACAAGACCTCCAACTCAGGAAGAAACTAAAAAGGTAATATTTAGTTTGAGTGAAAAGAGTGTCAGCGGATTAGATAGATGCTCAGGCGTCTTCTTTTAGGAGTGTCAAGACATAATAAAAAAGATATTGTAATGATGATAATGACATTCTTCTGTGAAAGTGAGATATCTAAGTTTATATCACACACAAACATAATACTCATCCCAAAGAAAGAAAAGATTACCACTTTCTCTGATTTGAGGCCTATCAGTCTTAGTACCTTTGTGAACAAGATCATGTCAAAAGCTTTACATGATAGAATTGCAGTGATACTACCAGATATCATATCGAAGAATCAAAAAGGGTTCATAGAAGGTAGAATTACTACAAAGTATGTGTTATTGGCACAAGAATTGATCAGGAATATCAATAGAAAAAATAACTATCATACTATTATGGTCAAACTGGACATAACCAAAACTTATGATAGAGTATCCTAGATTTATCTAACAAAGATCATGAGAAGTTTTGATTTTGTTGAGAGGATTATCGATATGGTATGGATATAAATCTCTAATAATTAATATTCTGTTCTAGTGAATGGTAAGGCATTTGATTTCTTTAATTACACAAGAGGGTTGAGAGGATTATCGATATGGTATGAATATAAATCTCTAATAATTAATATTCTGTTCTAGTGAATGGTAAGGCATTTGATTTCTTTAATTACACAAGAGGGTTGAAATAAGGTGATCCATTGTCACCTACATTGTTTATTATTGTTGCAGAGGTTTGGACAAGAGGGCTCAATAAATTAAATGGTGACATAAATTATATAGGATATGGATTATCAAAATAGAGCAGAAAAATTAATAATCTACTTATATGGATGACACGATACTCTTTTGCTCAAGTCACAAAAAATCTGTGAAGATGAAGATGATAATCTTAAGGAGATATGAAGATGTCTCGAGCCAGCTAATAAATTTGATTAAGATTTATTTGTATATGCATAATAAGGTACCAATTGCACTGTGTCAAGAGATCAGACACATTTTTGGAATTGCTCAAAGCACCTTCTCCTTTACATATCTCGATTTTCTAGTGTATTATGGAGAAAAGAGAATACCATTTTGAGGATATACTAAGGAAGGTGACAAAGAAGACAATTATGGGTTGGCAGAATAAGTTACTAACCTATGGAAGTAGATATATACTGATCCAGCATGTATTATAATCAATGCCAATATATTTATTATCTGTTATGACCCTCCAAAAGGAGTCATTGACCAACTTTATACATTTTTTTTTCTAAATCCTATTGGGGAAACTTTGGAAACACTAAAGAAAATATTAGATATCCTAGGATAAATTATGCTATCGAAAAAAAGATGAGGACCTTAACTTTAGATCATTACATAATGTGTCTAAAACTTTATTTGCTAAATTCGGGTAAATTTTTAGAATCTCAATCAGTTCATAATGAGATAAATTTATATGGAACAAATATTGTAAGAAATGATATCCAACTATGGCTCTAGAAATTAGAGGATCATAGCTTTGGAAAAAATTAATTCAAGTTAAAGAAGAGATAGAGCACAACATATGGTGACATATAA
Organism: Solanum clarkiae; assembly: GCA_011800125.2. NCBI lineage: Eukaryota > Viridiplantae > Streptophyta > Magnoliopsida > Solanales > Solanaceae > Solanum > Solanum clarkiae. Next base: position 6,248 of record JAABOM020060498.1, read on the forward strand.
AATCAGGGAAGTCCAGTTTTTGGTATGATAATTACATAAAACAAGAAGGATTGTACTATATAGAGGAAGACAAGCCTGGAGAGGAGGAATTGAAAGTTAGAAAATTTATTGTTAATAACCAATGGGATACGGAGAAATTACTACAGTATATTTCAGAGGATACGACTAACTATATTATTAGTAATATCTCTCCTATTATTATCAATGTAGAATCGGATAGAGCTATATGAATGGGCCAAGCTAATAGCTATTTTTAATTCAAATTTGCATGAGAATTAGTAAAAAAAAAGAGAAAAAAATGAAATGCATGAATATGATATGGAATAAAGGTTTGTCCTTCAAAATATTTTTTTTTCTAGTGGAGGGCTTGGAAAAGAAGGGTTTCCACTGATGACAACCTTAAAAGGATGAAACTCAAAATTATTTCTGGATGATGGTATTGTGAGACACAACAAATAAAAAAACAATGTCCCATCTATTCATAACAGCACCCATAGCTTACAAACTATGGAGGTTTTTTTCTTCTATTGCAGGGCTACATATGGATGCCAGAAACATAATACAAAATTGCAAGAACTGGTGGTAAAATTAAATATGAAGGAATAGTCAATTTTGAGAGTTTGGTACAATAGGTTACTAACATAAGCAGGCTGATGATCAAAACCAAATATTCAGAGATGATCAAAACCAAATATTCAGAGATGAATATAAAAGATAGAAACTAGGCAGATTTGATTAAAATTTTAGGTGATTATAAGTTTACAACATATCATTGCCTAGTATGCTAGAAATCACCTGCTAAAGGGATTATTAGATGCAATACAGATGGGGCCAGCTGAGGCAATACAGAAAATTTACTTATGGGCCATGTTTTAGAGACTACAAAAGAGATTTGATATATGCTCAAGCAGGGGAGATGGGAATATCTACGCATATGGAAGTAGAGGGCTAAGGCAGTGAAAATTGCATTAAGAATAGGTATAGAAAGAGGATGGAAGGGAATTATATTGGAACCAGAAGCTTCTGGCCATGACTGAGTGTTGAATGGCCGTGAAATGAAAGGATAGATAGGAATAGTCTTAGATATTTCTCTAGATTAGTGGGTCGGGTCATTGGCCCAGTTAATTTTCAATAGTTATTTTAATTCTTAGACCAGATGCATTTATTTGTTTTTAATAAAATGCGTCTTGAGCTCAAATTTTATATTACAAAAATATGAAAAAATCTAGGGCAAAGAGAAAAAATTCAAATTTGATACAAAATATAATATATTTGTTACGTTTGGAAATTAGAATATATATACACACACACACATACACACTTGCACACACACATCCCTATGTTTTTAAAAATAGGAATAAATGTCTAAAATATATTCCTTAATTTTGTGGTTTGGAGCTAATTACTGTAACACCCCGTAAAAATTACTGAAACGTACTTAAAATGTATCATACACATAACACATCTTCCAAAGCTCTGATTGAAAATTCGAGATAGGATTTGCGATCAGTGCGTAAAATCAAGTGGAAAAATAGTCTTGATCCAATTTTAGAGCAATCGGGTTGAAAAATAAATTGCCAATCCCCCCTCCAAAACAATTTTGATCTGCACCCTTGGCGCAACGCGGAGGGGGCGTGGAGATTCACCTAATTTTTTTTAATTTTGAAATTTTCTACGGGAGTTGAATTTCGGAAAAATTTCACGAAATACACTGTTTCACGCCCTTGGCGCATCACGGACCAGTGTACCAAATTTAATTTTTTTCTTTTAAATTTGAGAAGGACCTTTTGGTCATTCTGCATCCTATCCTAAGACTTAAAACGTATTTATAAGGTCATTTATATCGATTGAGGGTTCCAAAAAAGCCAAATTTTCTTAAGTTTCTACGCAAGAAAACTCTGAGAGGGGAAACAGGAAAGCTCTGAGGATTGAGGGTTCGAATCCAAGTCTTGTGAAGATTAATACAATATTCATTCCAGGTATGTAAGGCTAAACTTAAAGCATGTGATTGGTCTCTCACGTGTCGCATAAATGGTCTTAGATGAGAATTGAAAGTTCTTGAGTCTATACACTTGTTTTCCTGAAGTATTACCTTGAATTAATTCTTGATTTAAGTTTCTATAATATCAATGAGTTTTCTGTATATAATCTTCTTGAGGTTGAGTAATTGTTTGAAAATATATTCATGTTTTTATTCACATGAGCCCTAATTGAAGACTATGGTTATTTTTATGCTTGTTTTGAAAACTAAGATTTGATAGTCATATGAAGCATGTTAAATACTGATGATTTCTTATAACATATGTTCTTGACCTTTCATGAATATTACTTTTGAGCATGAACAGTAATTTGAGAGAGAGTTTTGATAGTATACAGAGATTATTTTGAAACATGAGTATTATCTTTTTATTTAGAAATAATTGATATTCTAATGAGTTTAATGGGATTGAGCATTCTAAATGATATTTTGAGAACGTAAGGATAGCACTATAAATATACTTTTCATAATAGTTTCACTGATAGATGATGTAGATAGATGACATGAGTTTAAAGAAGATAGATTTGATAGATAATAGTGCATGTTTTAGTCTTGGGAGCATTATTGAACATTGAGTTGGGTGAGGAGTGTCACCTCAGAACTGCGTGTGCCAACATAGGATAGTAGTGCAGTATCTAGCGACTCTTGTCCCAATAGTTGGACAATTCTCATTGGATCCAAGTGAGAGATAGATAGACAGACTACGTCCTTTACTATGGCAAGTTTAGGACGGGCGTGACAACAATGCCTATTCGTTGTGCCCCATCTAACTTAAAGGTGGTGTGACATGACAGATGTCGGTTAAGAGAAACTCCCAAGCAACATTGATAGAGTATGAGGTTTCTAACAGAATCATTCTTTCTTTTCAAATATATATTCGAAAGAGTATGATTTACTTTAAACTTGCATATTTTACTGAATTGAGATGAGTTGAGTCTATTGAGTTGAGTTGATTTTATTTTCATACTATTCTACCTATTTCGATTTCATTCAGCTATTTTAAATACCAGTACACTCCACGTATTGATTTCTCCCTCTAGGATATAATCATTTCATGATGTAGATATACGAGATCGAGATCATCAACAAACGTTTTGTTGAGGATTATTAGACGTTCACCGCATTGGTGAGCTTCCCTTACTTCGGAGAAATCCTATATTATTTTCATCTTGCTTCAGAGTTAATTGTTTCTTAGCTTTTATTTTTATTGAGGTAGTCATGGGTCTGTCATTTGCACTACCAAATAGTGATAGAGGCTTTATAGACTAGAATCAGATTATTGATTGATAAAATAATAAGCTAGTTTCTTTTTTACTAGCCTTTATTATAATATTCTTTTTGAGATTTGAGGAGATGAGCTTAGTTATTTCCTTTATGTTCTTCCGCTGATTAGTAGAATGTATAAATGAATGAATGTGATGAGGCCGGGTGGTTCGCTTGGGGACTAGCAATAGTCTCTGAGTGTCGGTTACGTCTAGGGTACCCTTCCAAGGCGTGACAAATTTAGTATCAGAGCATGAGTTCAAGATTCCTAGGGAGTCTATGAAGCCGTTTCTAGTAGAGTCCTTATTATTGGTGTGAAGAGCTCCACATCTATAATCTGGAGGCTATAGGACATTTAGGAATTGTTTCTCTTCTTTCAGATTCTAAATCGTGCAATAAAGTCAAAGTCTATAAAAGTTCTTTTCTAAATCATGCTTTACATATTTGCAGACTATGTCTTCTAAACACATTGTGGACTTGAAGGATACCATCAACACCGAGAAGCTTGATCCTACTACTCAGCTTGTCGTGCATAATCGATGGGTAGAAGAGGACAAGGAGAGTCAGATAGAAGAATCTTGGGATGAGGAGGGAAATAGGTTCCCAGTATGCAAAGACCTTGGAAGTATATGCCACGATTGGTGAGTGAACCCATGTCCAATAGTAGATATATTCTGAGGCCGAGGAGAATCAACCCTTCAAGATTCCGAACCCTTCATCCCGAGAAAGTGTGGCTCGAGGCTGTAAAGGAAAGCCACCATGTGGAAGGTGTAGCAAACTTCACTTGGGACGGTGTCAATTGGGCACCGACGGCTGCTTCAAGTGTAGACTAGAGGGTCACTTTCAGAGGGATTGTCTGAAGTGGGCTAACCAAGCCCAACCCGCTAGATCTACACCACTAGTCGGAGGAAATCAGAGAGATTCTACTCCTAGCATGAGTAATGCTACAGACCAATTGTGCGCCCCAGTAGTTGCTCAGCTTAGAGAAACACTCCTGGATGTTGTGACAGGTACAAGTTGAGTCTTTACTTGCTTTTGATGTTATGCATGATAGAAAAGTTTATGTTTCCAAGAAGTTTAAATGTTGCCAACTAACAGTGAGATTTGAGGTCTTATAAAACCATAAGTAGAATTGTTACCCCTGAGCTAGAAAGATGATGGGGGAGAGAAGGGAACTGGGTAATGAGAGTGGTGATTGATTGAGGCTTGTAGTTAGAGTTATGTATCCATCAGGTAACTAGTGAGGTAAGGAGTCGACGACCATAAGTTTGATGAAAGGGTCAAAAGTATCCTATGATTGTCATGATGAGGTATAGACAGAGAGAGAATTAGTGTCAGAATGTGTTAGAGCGTGCCCAAAAGACTAGAAGGAAGTATATGTTGATGTGTCATAGTATTCGTACTATTGAGGGTGAAGTGTAGACCTTGAATAGGGGAAAGAGAGTTTTCAATGTGATAGATCTAAATTAGGCTTATGATTTTTAAGTAAGAGTCCATGAGACTCATCGGGGTTATAAGCGTAGTCAGATAAGGAGATATGATTAAATAGGTGAGTAGTACGGAGTTGTGAGGGAGGGATGCGTTGATTGAGTACTCGCTACGATATTTTAGTAGTTTATGTTCCCTAAATTTTTACCTAGTAGTTATAAGTTGGCATTACAAAGTGTGTCACAGATGCACATATTGGTACTAGACCCTAAGCTTAAATTTTGAGGGGTAGTATGAAAGAGGAGATAATATCATGAGGGTGATAGTCCTAGTTGGAGATTTTCTCTAAGAAACTTGTCGTAGTGTATGAAGATGCTAATAAGTAAGGAAAGTGATGCTATGGGTAGGGTAAAAGTGCCCCTTAGGTGAGACTAGTGAAACGAGGATAGCTCAATAGCTAAGAAGAGACTTGAACTGTGTATCTATGATTGTGTAAAGATGTGTGAAGCTCTAAGTCATGACTTCTACAAGAGTCTAGACAATATCTTTAAGTTCAATGTGAAGTGAGTCGAGGTAGGCATTCTATGTCATCTTGTGCAACTAAGTTGATTGAGGGTCTTTACGGATAGATGATGAGGAGTCTTCCATTATAGCCTAAGTTTTATACATTCTGGCTTATGAAAGCATAAAAGTTGAGTGTTACCAGACAAGAGAAGAGGTTAGATTGTAAGAGTGTGAGAAGTAGTTATGTATGCTCTAAAATAGTAAATATAGAGGGATGTTTTCTTTAAAATAAAGAGAAGACGTTAAGGTCTTGTCATAGGGTCTTTGTCTACCGTAGGTAAGGAATA
>JAABOM020060499.1:0-11826 GCA_011800125.2 Solanum clarkiae
TCAACATTTCAGGGGAAAGAGTTTTTCCAGAATTTAACATTTCGCAACAGGTTCGTAATGAGCAAAATTACGCTATACCAGACTCGAATCCAAACACAACCATCTCAATATGTATCAACTCGAGTAACTCATCATAGGGCATTTTCGGTCAAAGACCAGACAAACGCAAACAGGGTATTCACACCTTCACGTTCAATACGAGTCATGCGTTTTAATGCGAAGAAACTGGGATTATATGTTACCTTCTTTGAAGCAGCGAAATGGGACGATGACGAGTTTGACGAAGACGAACTTTGCCTCTTTCTCTCTCTGTTTGTTTCTGATTTTTTGGTCTTCTGGTATTCCGATTTTCTGGTCCTCGATCTCTCTTCTCTTTGTTGCCCGTCTCTCTGTGTGTCTCTATTCTTTCTTTGATTTCTTTTTCCTTCTTTTTTTTCGTTTTTTCCTTTTCTGATTTTCCGATCCCCTGCTCTCCTTTTTTCGATCCCCCTCTCAAAAACTCTCCGCCCTCTCTTTAAAATTCGAGAAAAGGAGCTTCCATCCTCCTCTTCATCAATGCCCCTCTGTTTTGGGGAAGAAGCGTCGGTTTTGGAAAAAGGGGAAAGGTTTTTGGGGAAGGGAAACGCATGGGAATTGAATGGAGAAGAAGAGGGGCGGTTGGGTTTGGGCGGTGGGAGTGTTTGGGGAAATGGAGAGGGGTTAATGAAGAAGGAGAAATGGGGGAGGCGGCGGCGGGTTAGGGATTAGGGTAAGGGAAAGAATGGGAAAGGGAGAAGAAAGGTCGGGGGAGAGTATTAACGCGCCCGTTTTAAAAAAAATTAATTCTTTTATTTATATAAATAAATATTTATTTAAAATGTTATAATATAAAATAAAGTCTCCGTGAATAATTTGACACCGTGGAAGGTAAAAATTGGGTGTCAACAATAAATACAATTAAATAATTTAAAGAAAAATGGTGAAAAGATGATTTTATCTAAAGAAGATATTTTTAATGAAAGGCAAAAAGTTCAAACAACATTTGTAAGGAACTTTTAATTTAATATAGTATACTAGTTCAATGTACATGCTTTGCACGTATGTGCTGTGTCAATTTTAAAAATTATATATAAATAACACTTGCTAAAAAAATACAATATTGTTGTAAATAAAATTAAATAAACATTATTAGTTGAACACAACAGTTTAATCTATTGTATACTGGCAATGATGAGAAAATCAATTTAATTATCTATAGTATAGATATGTTAATGGTTTATGAATACATAAAGCAATAAATTGGAGCTAAACAATTACAAGTTAAATAATTAATTGATTAAAATTTTAATGTGAAAAAGACTCCTCAATATAAGAGGAGTTGTTTAATGTTTTCAATGTCATTTTATTGAATTTTTTTCTTTTTAAATTTGTTATGTTACATATTTTTATTAACAAAATATTTGATAATCAAAATTTTAATTAATTTCAAAGTCCTAATTATTAGAATAATATTTAAAAAATTTATTTCCTTTCCTTCATAGCCTAGACAATTATGTATATACAATAATCCTAAATCAAAAGTAAATTCTATATATAAAGAAATTTCAATGCAAAAAAGAATCTTGAAACTAAATAAATAAATGATAAAATAATAAATTAAGAAAAATAGCGAAAAGACAATTTTATCTAAAGCAGAGTATTTTATGAAAATGATAGTGTCTTCTGCTGAGCAAGTTAGCCAGGCCAAGTGGTTCGCTTAATTTTCGAGTGCTGGCCATATTTAGGGTGTAAACTCGAGGAATGACAAAACGAATATAATAGTTTCAATAACTTGGGTCATATATTTGAATGCTATAATTTTTATTGAATACCAATTTATTGTTCCTTTGAATAGGGGTTTTTAGAGCCGTATTATAACTCCTTCAATTTTTAAATAAACATATATAATCCTTCCAAGCATGCATACATATAAACAAAAATTGAAACCAAAATAAAAAAGCTGACTAATTATCAACCAACATATATATAATTAGTTATCTTTAATAATATTTTTGGATTATAACACTATTTCTCGATATAATTGATTTTTCAATATTTGTCATGACCCAGACCTAGGACCTAGACATGACACGGCAAATGGGAAACCCGAAGGAACCCCAAACAAGCCTCTTAGCATATCATACACATATCCTTGGTTGTGGAAGCAATTAAACAACAATCAAGAGAGTAAAAGTAGGGATCATGGGACTAACGAGGTTTTTTGACAACATAAAACATGGAAGAGTCAAAAAGAGTCAAACTAAAGCATAATTACATCATTAATTCCAACAACACCTCTAAGCTTAGACTTGAGCGAGGGCCAAGATACTTTCCGGGCTCATCCTCATAATGTCAAATGTCAAAATAAAGAAGTCTTAGAAATAACAAGAGAAAGTAGATAGTGTCCTCGAACTTGAGGACTCACCAAGCTTATCTTCAAGATATCAAACTAGCCACGTGAGGAGGATGATCAAATGGAGCTCCGATTCCTACATGGTAACATCATGTAGGCATAGAGTATGCGTTAGTACGTTTGAATATACTAAGTATGTAGCATGCAATGCAAGCAAGGGATAGACAACATAATCAAAATGCATAATTATAAGCAAAGGATAAGTGCAATGTCAATATGACATGCATGAATGATGCTTGGAGTGAAACATGCTTGTAAATCATAATCAAAGAACTCAAACTCAATATGGAATACATACTCAAACCTTTCACCAACATGTATGAGATGGGACAAATAGCTACCGACTCACCTTACGGTATAACCTTTTTGGAGAGTGTTACCAATATCCCTACTTTACGACAAAGTCTTTTTGATAGGTAGTATAAGACGTCCCCTACTTTATGATATCATCTTTTAGGTAGGAGCCATGAGTTGTACCTTACTTTACGATATGATCTTTTTGATAAGAACCATGAATTATACCTTACGGCATAGCCTTTTTTTATAGATCTTATAGGATGTCTTCACCTTATGATATAATCTTTTCGGTAGAAGTCATGAGTCATTCTACCTTACCATGACCTTTTCCGTAGATTTGATAGAAGGTTCATACCTTATGATATAATCTTTTCGGTAGGAGTCATAGAAATAGCTCATCAAACCATTACATTTCAAGCATCAAGAAAAGACTTCCCAATTTTCTCAAGAACACAACAAACATGGAAACCCAATAATTTACTTGCAACACCATAGGTAAATTTCATGAATTCAACACATACACACATTCTTTTCATCATCCTAAAGTCACTTAACTCATAAGCAATCAATAAACCCTCGATAACTCAAGAATTCCTAACAAGACATTTTACTAAACACTTGATGGGTATGTAATGCTAGTTCAAAATCATGCAATTCAAGAGTGAAATCATGTGGAAAAAATCAATGTAAATCAACCCACCAACACTAGGTAATGCCCTCTTGCAAGATACATCAAAACCCCTAATCAATTCACATAATAGATCATAGTTCCATAGCTCAAAACATGCATAGTTTAACATCATTTCATAAAACCCCAAAATTATTTATAGTCATAATCCATAATAAGTAATACCCATAAGTGAATCAATTTGAAAATATGCAATTTATATAAAAAAGAAGGTTGGGCACCATGGGTGAAAGGACCTAGTGCTTGAAACCCACATACCTTAATCTTGGAGTTTCTTGAAGAAAACTTGAGGAGGACTTGGGGCTTGGCTTGGTTTCCTTGAATTCCAACAAAACTTCTTGAAAACCTTGAGAATGGATGGGAAATTTGATGAAGATTAGAGAGGAATTTGAGAGGTTTTTGGTGGGTTTTTAGGGATCAAAACAGCTGAACAATGAGGGATTTTCGTATATAGCGGATAGCTAATGTTTTTGCACAGTTTTACCAAAAATTATTTTTCTTGGCACGGACAAAGTATATCTTGTAAGTACTTGTTTCTGCAAATAATTTTGCCCTCTGAACAAGAATATGAAGTCGGATTTGCAAAATTCTGCATGGTTTTGAGATATTAAAAAAATGCATCATAGGGTCTTTCCGAGCTACGAGGAGGGGCATTTAAGTATCCTCAATTTTGAGATATAAGAAAATTGCGATTATGGGGGATTCCCATGCAAATGTGGAGCGTTTCAATATCTCCCCCTTGGGAACATTCATCTCCAAATGTCGAAGAAACATGAGTAAGAGAAGAAATTATGAATGTTCCAGCCTGATATGAACGCAACAAACACACTTAAACCTTATTTTTGAAAAATTTCAACATAAATGTCAAAAATTACTATAAACTTGTCACCATGAACATGAATGCATGCAAAATGAAATAAGGGCTGAAACTTAGGACTTGAAATTATAGGAAGGACTTAATTTGCTATCTTAAGCTTGAATAGGATGAAAGAGGCACGAATATCACTTCCTCATGTCCGCTTTAACTTCTCAAGTGGCACTCCCAACTTGTTGGCTCCTCTAAAGGACCCTGTCGGATGATACATTCTTGTCCCTCAACTTTCTCACTTGTCTATCCAAGTTTTTTACCAGAACCTCCCATAAGTCAAATTATCCTTCATCACATCCACAACCTTTAAGGTTGCCATAGCACTTGGGTCACCACATACCACCTTAACATAGACACATGGAAAATCATATGAACTATACTCATATCCATAGCAACTCCAATCTTTATGTAACATTACCAATTTCTCCTCCAAACCCTATAAGAACCTACAAACCTTAACCCAATTGTCAACCTTAAACACACATAAGCCACTTTGGTATCAAAAGCCACCATCTCTCCCATGGGAGAAAACCTCCACTCTACCATCCCTCACCAAGACCTCCAACTCTATTAGAGTGGAATCAAGGCTTTGCTTAACTAGACTTCTTCAACCAAAGATGATTTGCAACATCGCCATTCTCGACTTCACCCAACCTCATTCCCAACCTAGCCAACTGATGAACTTCTCCAACTAGCCTTTTGTTGCCCAAAGATTCCCACTTTCCATAATTAGTAAGCAACCTCACATTTCTCAAAATCCATAGCATCACCCCAAATGATTCACAAGCTCTTCCTCACTTCCGGAAACAAACTAACATATCATCAAAAACCACCACAAACATACCAAGGTAGGGATTAAAGATCTTATTCTTGAGACCTATAGGCATAGTCAGTGCATAAGCCAACCAAAAGACACTACCCCAAAGTCAAAACATCGAAAGAACCTCAAAAACTCATTGACCACCGGAATCAACTCAATAGGGAGGACCTTATGCTCAAGATGATAAATGCAACCCTTAGGGATCAATTGGACCTTAAGATAAGAAATGAACTTACCCCTTCACAACCACCTTATAATACCCCACCCAAGTACGGGTTCATTAGGGAATTGGAATATAACTATACGGGTCCTACAATAAATGGAAAAACAATATGCATGTAATTAATCTATCCCAAGAATGACATCAAAATCCACCACATCTAATTCAACAAAATTACAAAGCAAGACCTAAATGCAATATGACCACAGAACAATTTCTATAGACTTTTCTAGCAATAATAGACTCACCAATGGGGTAGACACCAAAAGGTTCACATAACAATTCAAGACACATATGAAGCCCACTAGCAACAAAAGGAATAATAAAAGAAATGTGGTACTCGAACCCATCAATGCAAACACATCAAAATCAAAAGAAAACCTTAACTTACTGGTAGAAACATCGGGCACCTCATCTACCCCTTGCCTCCTTTGAAGAGAATAGAACTGATTATGTCGTGGAGCACCCCCTTGTTGGCCTTCTTGAACCCTTTAATCAACATGTCCACCTTGCCCTTATGGCCGGCCATCTCCAACCTTGTTTTGAACATGTGGGCAATCTAGATTTTTATGGCCCATCTCACCACACCCAAAGCACACACTCGTGTTCCTCTAACATGTACCACCATGTTTCCTCCCATATTTTGGCCATCTAGGACAAGTCACCCCATCATTACCTCCTTATGGCCTTGGGTTTGGCACCCTATTCTTTGCAACCCTCTTGTTTTGAGGACTAGAAGATCCTTGACCTTGAAATTCGATACCTTGTTGGAATCGGTCACCCTTAAATCGAGCCCTTTTGGACTCTCAACTTCTCTTCTTCCTAAGTTTCTCTCCCTCAAATTATTCGGCATAGGTCATGAGTCAGGACAAATCCATATCACCTATCAACATGGCGACACGACACTCCTTATTAACTAAGTCGGACACCCCCATCACAAATTTATTTATCCTAGACCTCGGCTCGGCCACCAATTGAGGAGAATACTTGGAGAGCTTGTTGAACTTGAGGGAATACTCCCTCATACTAATGGAGCCTTGCTTAAAATTCATGAACTCAATCATTTTAGCTTCCCTTAGCTCAATAGGAAAGAACCGGTTGAGGAATATGGCTTTGAACTCCTCCCAAGGAATGACATTGTCATTTCCCCTCTCCCCCTTCTATTGCACAAACCAAATTTGAGCCACCCATTTTAGTTGGTAGACCACTAGTTCCGTCTTCTCCTTTGACCCGACCCTTATACTAGCCAGCACTTTGTACACCTCATTAATAAATTCTTGAGGGTCCTCATCCACCTTAGACGCATGCAACTTCAGTGGGTCCATCCTAGTAAAGTTTCTCACCCTTGAAGCCAGTGTAGAAGCATGAGGAGCTTGCATCATTGGTGAATTTGGTTGGCCATAGGATGTGCTAACATAGTAATAGCATTCTGGAACTCAACTTTGGTAGCCCCTCCATTTTGAGGAGCTTGAGGAGCAGGGTAAGCCGGTTGTCCCACAGGTACACGAACCCTTCTTGGTCTTTTTCTTTGTAGCGGTATGATCAACAATTAAAAGAGCAAAGAACATTTGTTAGGGGAAAACCTTAACTTCTATAGCACGACATAGACCATGAAGAAGGGAAACATTTTCTAAAATGCCTCATAGCCTCCCATTCATAATTGTGGAATGCTTCACACCTATGAATAAGATTCTAAATCACGGTGTGTTGGATTCTGAGGACTATTAACAACCTAGTGCTCTGATACCATATTTGTCATGACTGGACTTAGGGCCTAGACGTGACACAATGAATGGGGAACCTGAAGGAACCCAAACAAGCCTCTTAGCATATTATCCATACATTCTTGGTCACGGAAGCAATTAAACAACAATTAACAGAGTAAAAGTAGGGATAATGGGAGTAAAGGAATTCTTTGTTAACATAAAACATGGAAGAGTCAAAAGGAGTTAAGCTCAAGTATAATTACATCACTAGTTCCAACAACACCTCTAAACTTAGATTTGAGCAGGGGTCAAGACACTTTTCAGGCTCATTGTCTGAAACGACCCCAAAAAGTGTCCTAAAATGTGCCTTGGAAGTGCCCGAAATCGTAATTTCCATATATAAAAAAATTCATATTTTATTTCACAAATCCAACTTCATATTCTTTTTCGGGGGACAAAATTGAGTGGAAAATGGGTCTAACCCAAATTTTAGAGCAACCGTATCAAAATTCAAAAATCGCAAAAATGCGAGTTAAGAGGGTCAATTTTAAAGGGGCATATATTTTAGCACACAAAGAATTGGGTGGCTCACAACCTACCAAATTAAAGACGCTTGAATTATCTTGCAACGAACTTGGTTTCACCTCATTTGGAGTTCGGGTGAAGAATTTATGCCTATTTTCGTGGAACTCGTTTGTGCAGAGATGCAAATTCCAGTGAGTAGCGAAATAGAGCAGTGTAATTTTGGTCCTGTTTTTTTTATTTTGGTCCAATACTTTCAAGTATTGGGCCCAAGGGTTCCCTTATGTGTTTTGACCTATACTTAGCCTTATTTCACCCTCATATCATCCTAAACATTTTCCAATACTCACTCAAACACTTAGTCATATTTTCACTCCCAAAACTCAAGTCTCAAACCCTCATCCCAAGCTAAGGTTCTCCTTCAAGGATCTTCTTCAAGCTTCAAGTCTCCATATCCAATCTCTTTCAAGGGTTCTCCAAAGCTAAGGTATGTGGGTTTCTTTTATGGGTTCCTTTCACCTATGATACCTAAACCTCCTTTTATTTAAATTGCATGATTTAAAGTTAATTTTACATATAAGTTTTGTATATAAAGAAATTTACTGCACAGTGATTTGGGATTTATGATAGTGTGATTGTTTTAGCATATTTTGAGCTACAAATCTTGGATCTAATATTGGATTTGAGGAAGGGTTTTGATGTATATTGCTTGAGGATGTTGCAAGGTGTTGATTGATGGTTTTACAATAGATTTTCTTGCATGATTTCACTCTCGAATTTCATGGTTTTACACTAGCACTACACACCCGCCAAGTGTTTGATAAAATGTCCGGCTAGGGCTTCTTGAGGAATTGAAGGTCTAATGTTTGTCTTATGTTATGAATGACTCCATGATGATGAAAGAAGGATGAATACATTTTGATTTCATGAAAAGTATGCATGATGATAAAAGAAGAGCATGTATAGAATCTTATGATGATAACAAAAGGAAAGTATGTATACAGTATTTCTCTGTGTAGTATTGAATTGACCATACCCAAATTGAGGGGTTGATACCTCATTAACCAAATTGAGGGGTTGATACCTCATTAACCAAATTTTGGGGTTGATATTTCAATCGCCTTAGAGGTGGGTGGTGTATACTAATAACCAAATTGAGGGGTTGATATGTCAATCACCTAGGATGGGAGGTGCTAAGCCCATTAGCAAAAGGATGGACTCTTTTGATGTACATTCTATGTATTATATAAGCATGATTTTACTTCAAGCACCATTCATACATGCCATATTGTTGTTATGTTATCTATTATCTATGTTATGCATTTTGATCATGTTTCTTATCTCTTGTTGCATTGCATCCTATATACTTAGTACATTCAAACATACTAACACATACTTTATGCCTATATGATGTCACCATGTAGGAACCGGAGCTCCACTTGAACATCCTCCTCTACGTGGTTAGTACAACTCCGCTCAAGCTTGTTGGTGAGTCCTCCATTCTGGGGACGTTAAATATGACTCTTGCTATCTATTAAGACTTTCTCTCTTTTGATTATGTTTTGACTATGAGGGTGAGCCCGGTTACTTTATCTTGGTCCCAGCTCTTATCTTTATGTAAGCCCGGTTACTTTATCTTGGTCCCCGCTCTTAACTTTATGTAGTAGAGGTGTTGTTAGACATATGGTGTATCTATGTTATGAGCCTTGACTATATTGACTCTTGTTGCTTATGATATGAAAGAAGTTCCCTTAAATCCTACTTTCCCCTTGTTTATGCTCATCTTTTATTGTCATTTTAATGGCTTCCGTGACCAAGGATGTGTAATGATATACTATAAGGCTTATTTGGGGTTCCTTCGGGTTCCCTATTCGCCGGTCAGATCTAGACCCTAGGATTGGGTCGTGACACCCTCATAATGTCAAATGTCAATATAAAGAAGTCTTAGAAATAACAAGAGAAAGTAGATAGTGTCCTCGAAATTTGAGGACTCACCAAGCTTATCTTTAAGATGTCAAACTAGCCACGTGGAAGAGGTTGATCAAATGGATCTCCGGTTCCTACATGATAACATCATGTAGGCAAAGAGTATGCATTAGTACGTTTGGATGTACTAAGTATGTAGGATGCAATGCAAGCAAAAGATAGACAACATAATTAAAATGCATAATTATAAGCAAAGAATAAGTGTAATGTCAATATGGCATGCATGAATGATGCTTGGAGTGAAATATGCTTGTAAATCATAATCAAAGAACGCAAACTCAATATGAAATATATACTCACCAACATATATGAGATGGGCCAAATAGCCACCCACTCGCCTTACGGTATAATCTTTTAGGAGAGTGTTACCAATACCCCTACCTTACGACAAAGTCTTTTTGATAGGTAGTATAATACGTCCCCTACTTTACGATATCATCTTTTAGGTAGGAGCCATGAGTTGTACCTTACCTTATGATATGATCTTTTTGGCAAGAACCATGAATTGTACCTTACGACATGGCCTTTTCGATAGATCTTATAGGATGTCCTCACCTTATGATATAATCTTTTAGGTAGGAGCCATGAGTCACTCTACCTTATGGCATGACCTTTTCAGTAGATTTTATAGAAGGTTCATGCCTTACACTATAATCTTTTCGGCAGAAGTCATAGAAATAACTCATCAAACCATTACATTTCAAGCATCAAAAAGGGACTTCTCAATTTTCTCAAGAAAACAATAAATATGGAAACCCAATAATTTACTTGCAATATCTAGGTACTTTTCCTGAATTCAACACATACCCATATGTACATTCCTTTCATCATCCTAAAGTCATTTAACTCATAAGTAATGCAATAGACCCTCAATAACTCAAAAATTCCTAACAAGACATTTTACCAAACACTTGGCGGTTGTGCAATGCTAGTTCACAATCATGCAATTTAAGAGTGAAATCATGTGAAAAATCAATGTAAATCAACCCACCAACACTAGGTAATGCCCTCTTGCAAGATATATCAAAATCCCTAATCAATTCACATAATAGATCATAGTTCCATAGCTCAAAAAACATGCATAGTTCAACAACATTTCATAAAACCCCAATATTATTTATAGTCATAATCCATAATAAGTAATACCTATAAGTAAATCAACTTGAAAACATGCAATTTGTATAAAAACGAAGGTAAGACACCATGGGTGAAAGGACCCAATGGTTGAAACCCACATACCTTAATCTTGGAGTTTCTTGAAGAAAACTTAAGGAGGACTTGGGACTTGACTTAGTTTTCTTGAATTTCAAAAAAACTTCTTGAAATCCTTGAGAGTGGATGGAGAATTTGATGAAGATTAGAGAGGAATTTGAGAGGAGTTGGGTGGGTTTTTAGAGCTCAAAATGGCTGAACAATGAAGGATTTTCGTATATATAGGTATTGAGTTATTACCCAATTGCCCTGGAGTAAAAAGAATTTTTTTTCGATAATTTCTGAACTAGTCCGGGCCAGGTCCGCATCGCGGACTGGTCGCGAACAACTACTGTTTTTGCGAAGTTTCACCAGAAATTATTTTTCTTGGCACAGAGAAAGTATACCTTGTAGGTACTCTTTTTTCCACACAATTTTGCCCTCTAAACAAGAATATGAAGTCGAATTTGTAAAATTCTACATGAATTTTGTGATATTAAAAAAAATGCATCATAGAGTCTTTCCGAGCTACAAGGAGGGGCATTTAAGTATCCCCAATTTTGAGATATAAGAAAATTATGATTATGGGGTATTCCTATGCAACTATGGAGCGTTTCAATAGTGCTTGAATTCTCTAACTTGAATGTTAAATAACTATAATATCCTCAAATTAAAAATCAATTTAGTATATTTTTTATATTTTATATTATATTTATTTAACTATGTTATAATGAAAGCAGATAATTTTTCATAGTGAAGGATTGTGACTTTTTCAAAGAGTTGTGACTTTTTCAAAGGGATATGCCCTTTTTTAATGGTTGTGATTTTTTCGAAGGATTGTGACTTTTCCGAAGGATTGTGACTTTTTCAAATGAGTGTGACTTTTCTGAAGAGTCGTGATCAATACCATCTTAAAAGTATGCACTCCTTAACTTGAATGTTAAATTACTATAATACTCACTGATGCAACTTAAAGATTAATTTAGTATATTTTTTATTATATATTATATTTATTTAATTAGATGATATTATATAGAAAGCAAATAATTTTTCATATTGAAGGATTGTGGTCACCCATTACAGTATCATATCCTTTT
>JAABOM020060500.1:0-11826 GCA_011800125.2 Solanum clarkiae
AGTAGGCGCGGCGAGTTTGATCGACTACAACAGGGATTTATGTCGGTGTCTGATTATGAGGCAGGCTTTTATGAGCTATCCAAGTATGCCATGTTTAGCATCCCCACCGAGTGTGAGAGGATTCAGCGTTTCGCCAAGGGATTAGCTAAATATCTTTAGGAGGCTATAACTTCATTAGTCCTGGCAGGTAGCACCTTCCAGAATGTGGTGGACCACGCTCGTATGATTGAGCGTATTAGGCATAACCGTCAGGGTGGTGGGAAGAGATTTTGCCAGCATGGCCAGTTCAGTGGGCACCAATCACGAGACAGAGAGTTTCAGAGACAAGGTCACCAGGGCATAGCAGTTCATTCAGCCATTCCCGCTGCTGATAGTGTCGACAGATCTAGGCCTATTCAGATAGGCTATGATAGCTCTTTAAGTACAGCCAGACGTGGTGGTTTCTCGGTACAGTCATCTCAGGGAAGAGATCCCAAAGATTGCTATGTTTGTGATGAGGTTGGGCACCTGGCTAGTCATCAGGGACCCAACCAGCTCGTCCACCCCAACACCAGCAGCCAGGGACACCTCTCAGGGCATGAGGGGTGGTACTAGATGGGGTAGAGGCACTGTGAGAGGTGGATCTCGTGGAGGCCCACAGTTTAGTGGGGGACGCAGAGTATGCCATGCAGTTCCAGATAAGGCCGAGGTAGAGGCAGAGGCCTCCGATGCTATCATTACAGGTATGGTTTCAGTGTGCTACAGTTCTGCTTCAATTTTATTTGATCTATGCTCTACTTATTTATAAGTATCACCTTATTTTGCCATGGATCTGGATATTATATGCGAGTCCTTTGTCGAGCCTATATGTGTTTTTACCCCGGTAGGTAAGTCTTTAGTAGTGAATCCGGTGTATCGAGGTTGTATTGTTACCTTCTTGAGGAGAGATACTATTGCTAATTTGATATGGTTGATTTTGATGTGATATTAGGTATGGATTAGTTATCACCTCATCATGCCATTCTTAATTTCCATGCAAAGACTGATTATATCTTGTCTTGGTTTGCCTTAGTTAGTGTGGACTAGCGCGTCTAGTTTTTATTCCAAGGGGGTGATCTCTTATATGCATGCCTGTAGATTGATGAATAAGGGATGTTTATCATATTTGGCTTTGTTCGAGCCTGTTCTCAAGAGTCACTATCATTGGAGACCACCAGAGTTGTGAGAGAGTTTATGGATGTGTTTCCGACAGACTTTTCAGGTGTTCCTCCAGATCCTGATATTGATTTTTCTATTGATGTGGAGTGGGGCAGTGAGCCCATTTCTATTACCCCCTACTGAATGGCTTCAGCTGAGTTGAATGAGCTAACGGAGCAACTAGAGGATTTGTTGAGAAGGGGTTTATTTTTCAGAGTGTATCCCCTTGGGCTGCTCCTATTTTGTTCGTGAAGAAGAAGGATGGCACTATACGGATGTGTATTAAT
Organism: Solanum clarkiae; assembly: GCA_011800125.2. Lineage (NCBI taxonomy): Eukaryota > Viridiplantae > Streptophyta > Magnoliopsida > Solanales > Solanaceae > Solanum > Solanum clarkiae. The sequence goes on from JAABOM020060500.1 coordinate 1,464, forward strand.
TATCACCAATTAAACAAAGTGACCATCAAGTTTCCTTTGCCTTGTATTAATGATTTATTCGAGCAATTGTAGGGTGCTTCAGTGTTTTCAAGATAGATTTGAGGTCTTGATATCACCAGTTAAGAGTTCGAGAGTCTAATATCCTGAAGACAGCCTTCAGGACCCGTTATAGCCATTATGAGTTTGTAGTTATGTCCTTTGGGTTTACTAATGTCCCAACCTCTTTCATGGAGTTTATGAACTAGGTGTTCAAGCCTTATTTGGATATATTTGTAGTTGCATTTATTGATGACATCTTGGTTTACTCCAAGAATGAGTACTACCATATGCAACATTTGAGGATTGTACTTTAGAGGTTGAGGAAAGAAAAGTTGTATATCAAGTTTTCAAAGTGTGAGTTCTAGCTAGAGTCGGTAGCTGGGCGTGTGGTGACTAAAGATGGCATTATGGTAGATCTGGCCAAGGTAGCGGCAGTTCATGAGTGGGTTAGGATGACATCTATGACAGATATTCGAAGTTTTATTAGTTTAGAGGGGTAATATCGGCATTTTGTGCGGGGATTCTACTCATTGATCAGACTTACTCAAAAAGATGTGGCTTTTCAGTGGTCAGAGGAGTGTGATGCAAGCTTTCAAGAGCACAAAGATTTATTGACTTTAACACCTATTCTTGTTTTACCCAAGGAGGGAGTACCTTTTGTGGTGTATTGTGATCTCTCTAGAGATAGTTTGGGTGGGGTGTTGATGCAAAAGGGGGGATTGATAACATATGTATCTCGGTAGTTGAAGGTGCAAGAGAGGAACGACCTAACCCACGATTTAGAGTTGGCTGCGATGGTCTTTGTGTTGAAGTTTATTATGAGATTGTTCCCCATCACTGGAGTTTCAAATATATCTTTTCACAGCCTAATTTGAACATGGGATGTTGTAAGCGGTTGGAATTGTTGCAAGACTATGACATCTCGATTCTATATCACCCGGGCAAAGCGAATGTGGTGGCGGATGCCTTGAGTCGGAAGGCCTCTAGCATGGGTAGTTTGACATTCTTGAGGGTGGAGGAAAGACCCTTAGCTTTGGAGGTTCAGTCACTTGATCGATAGCTAGTTTGGTTAGATATTTCTCCCATTCACAACATTTTAGCCTTTGTGGAGGCTCGATCTTCATTGCTTGATTAGGTGTATACTCACTAGTTGGTGATGCAAGATTGTGTTTGATTCATGATAAGGTGTTGAGGGGTGAAGCAAATGCAGCTACTATTGACTTGGAGGGTGTTTTGACGATTAATGGTTTGGTTTGTGTGCCTAAGGTGGGAGATTGAGTGAGATTGATATTGGAGGTGGATTATTGTGCTAGATATTCTATCCATCCCGGTGTGGCAAAGATGTATCATGATTTCAAACAATATTGTTAGTGGTGTGAGATGAGGAGAGACATTGTTGGGTTTGTGATGAAGTGCTTAAATTGTCAATAAGTCAAATATAAGCACCAAAGGCTTGGAGGTTCGATGCAAAGGATGCCTATTCTCGAGTGGAAGTGGGAGCATATTACCATGGATTTTATTACTGGTTTACCCATGGTTTTGTGTAAGTTTGATTCAGTTTGGGTGAGCGTAGACCGATTGACTAAGTCTGCTCACTTTCTAGCGATGAAGACTAGCTATAGTGCAGAGTAGTTGGCTAGGTTGTATATTCGGGATATTGTTAGATTGCATGGGTACATATTTCTACAATGTTTGACAGAGGATCTTTGTTCATTTCATATTTTTGGAAGGCTTTACAACATGGTTTAGGTACTCGGTTGGATCTAAGCTCAACTTTCCATCGTCAGACTGATGGGCAATCTGAGCGCACTATTCCAGCTGTTAGAGTGCTTCGGCATGTGTGATAGGTGTTGGAGCTCGATGGGATGATGGAGTTTGCTTACAACAATAGTGATCATTTCAGTATTCAGATGATATTTTTTGAGGCATTATGTGACTGGAGATGTAGATCGTCTATTGAGTGGTTTGATTCGGTTTCAGTTGATGTTTTGAGGTTGACTTGCTCAAAAATGCTATGGATCAGGTACGGTTGATACAAAGTAGGTTGTTGACAACAGAGAGCCACCAGAAGAGTTGTGCTGACAGGAGGACTAAAGATAGTGTGTGGTTTTAGAGTTCATAGTTTGAGATAGTGTGTAGCTGAAGATATTACTAATGAAGGGTGTGATGAGGTTTGGAAAGAAGGACAAGCTCAGCCCTAGGTTTATTGGCCTATTTGAGATCTTGAGGAAGGTAGGTGAGGTTGCTTATGAGTTAGCATTGCCACTGAGTCTATCAGCAGTTTATCCTGTATTTCATGTCTCTATGTTCCATCAATACATTCCAGATGAGTCACATGTAATCTCCTATGATTCAGTTGAGTTGAGTTCAAACTTGTCATGTGAGGAGGAACAGGTAGCTATTTTAGACAGATAAGTTTGGAGGTTAAGAACCAAGGATATACCTTCAGTGATGGTTCAGTGGCGGCACCATCCCGTTGAGGAGGTTACTTGCGAGTTGGTGTCAGACATGCGAGTCAGATATTTAGCCTTTTTTTAGGCTTCAAGTGTCTTTCTTTCCCTTATGTTTGCGGACGAATACTATTTTTAGTGGTGAATGATGTAATGACCTTATCGGTCATTTTTGAACTTATTTGTAAAAATTATTATTTTGCCATTTTGTAAGTTGCTTTGGACCTATTTTAAACTATCTGTGTTGTTGGAACTAAGATCTTGTGTTTTAAAAATGGAAAATATGAGGTTTGGCCTTTTTGGAAGTTTAAGTTGTTGAAAAATTGAGTTTTTATGTAATTTAGAGTTTTGGGTGTCGGAACAGAAATTCGTCAATTCCATTAGTTCCAGAACGTCATATTTGGTCTAGGAAAACTGATGGAACTGAATTTAGAGTTAAAACAGGGATTTTGGACCCAAAGTTGCATTTTCAATTGATTTCAGAGCCTAAATTTGATTTGGTCAACATTCAGACTTCGGAAGCTCTAATCAAAATTTCGACAGTTCTAATGGTTCTGAATGGTGAAACTAATGTTAGAAATGGTCTTTTGAAACTTCTTGAGTTTTCGAAGAAAGCTTGGATATTTTGAGTTTTAACGAGGTTTATCAGGTTTCAGGTCAAGGAGACCTCGAAATCAAATTCTAATAATTTCATTGAGTTCGGATCATCATTTTTGGTAGGAATACATGTCTGGTTTGTGCATTTTGGGTACCGAACAAACATTGGGGGTTCGTTTCGAGTCTTGAACATAGCTAGTTTTGAAGAATCTGGTGCAGGTCACTTTGTACTCCATGTTCGCGAACTTGTTCTCCATGTTCGCGGAGGGCTAACTATTTTGACCTCCGCGTTCGCGAAGGTAGGGCCTGCATTCGCGAAGTGTTGACTATGTTGTCCTTCATATTCGTGGAGGCTTTTCTGCGTTAGCGGAGTAGTACATTTTCCCCAGACAATTTTAAATCGTAAAATCACCATTTTCATCCATTCTTTTACATTTTCAAGCTTTCTTGGGCGAAGAGGATTTTCGTGGGAAACTTTTGGGTAAGTGATTATATCCTCAAACTTGTTAATTTTCTCTTGATTTTGTCTTGAATTTCATAATTTTAAACCTAACAAATTGTCATATCTATGGTTTGAAAATTTTACAGGTTGATTTCTCCTTCAATTTTAGTGGGATTTTTACCCCCACAAACTCCTTTTCTTGCGTAGAATCTAATTTCTAGTCCATTTTTAGATTCTTGAACTTCGAATTTTTGCCTAATTTTGATCATTTTATCCTTGGATTGAATTCGTGTCAATATAGGTATCAAAATTTATCTCTTGGCATGTATATTTATTCTTGATAGTGGTTGATTGATTCGATCTTGTTTTTGAGACGGAGTGTCCGAAAGCTTAGTTCGAGTGTGATTTCGGGATCGAGGTAGGTCTAGCTAACTTTTTGGGACTGAATTTAAGTTATTGAATATGTTTATGTGATAATCATAAAATTTAGATTGTTTCATGAGTAATTGGATTGGTATGATAGTATTTTGGCGAAAATGTGAAATCAGTTATATTGAAATTGGAGTAAATTGTGAATTTGTTGGGAAATTGAGATGTATCTCTAATATTCGAAACTCTTTTGGATGTTGTTATGATAATATGAGACTTGTGATATTATTTGAGAAACTATGTGGTAATTGATGATATTTGAGATATTTTGTAGGACTCATGTGCATATTTTAGGACTTGTAAAGTTCGATATTATTGGTATACTTGGCTATTGGTAAGAGTGGTGATTTGAGACATGTTGATGGCTTATGGTATTCTGACTTTTGGCATTTCCTTTTTGATTCTATGGTTATTATTTATCAAGCATGCATTCACTTCATGTTGTATATATACCACCCCTTGACCACGCGAAGATGGCAAAGTTGAGATATTGTATCACCCTTTTTTAAATTTCTTGATCATGCGGAGATGGCAAAAGTAAGATCGTACCACTTTTTAGAACTCTTTGACCACGCTGAGGTGGCAAGATTGAGACATTGTAAGATTGAGACATTGTGACGCCCATAGATCGTGTTAGCCTTAGCTCGGTAGATGTGTACACCAATTTATGATAGTCATGATTCTACCCCATGCATTGCATCCATTCATATCATCATTATTTATACTTGTCCTCTTTATTTGTTCACATATATATACACTCTAGCTGGGCATATCATCATTATTTATACTTGTCCTCTTATTTGTTCACATATATACACACTCTAGCTGGGCAGAGCCCGTGCTATGCACGAGCCCGACATGTTATATGTAGTAAAGATCAAGTGTACGAAATTGCTCTTCAAAATATTACATCATGGCTACTATAGTTACATATTATGTGTCATTCTGTCTTGGTTACAGTTACATAACACTATCAATATCGGTGATCTAAAAAGATCTAAAGATGCATTTTTTTCCATCTATCCGCCTCAATTGAAGTCTCAAAATTCATGTGGTGGTAGCTTTTATGCATTGTCCATCCTCTAGAAGGAGTATCCTGCAAATGTAAATTATTAGAGATTGTAGTTGAAAAACTGAGGCATGAAATTGATATGCTTGAGAACATTGGAAAAGACAAAATGAAACATATGTTGAACAGAAAAAGAAATGAACCATGGTATTAATAAATTAGCTGCCTTGTTCTTGTGGTCATGGGCCAAGCCAATTCAACCATACTAAGAGAGGGCTTATTATGCCCGTAAATAAATTCTTGATTTTGTTCTCTCGTTACCTCTATTTTTGGGTTCCATCATGTTGATGATATGAGAATCGGGAAAGTTGTATGATCTAGGCATCACCAACTTTTTGAGCGACCGAAGACTTTTTGTACAATACCAAGGATAAAATGACAACTTCACAATTAAAGAATAACATTAGCATGAGAAAATCTAGCTCAAATGGACATTGCAATATACTACATAGGGGCTTACTATGCTAGAAACAATTTTATTAAATTCTAATTTTAAGTTGTTGAATGAATGATTCAAAGAACTGGTGTTGGGTGAGAACGTGATCATATTTGTCTAATGGTCAATGAAACTTTTTTGAATAAAGCTAATCTACTGAAAATGCAAAATGAAACAGGTACACACCTTGTTCACTCAATTGTTCATCTATCACCTTCACAATCTGTTCCAAAAGATCCTTGTCGGATAACAAAACAGGAATGTGAAAAATACTATAATGATAACCAGCAAATACCTTGTTAAAGTGTTCATATTGGCGATTACCCAGCCTAAAAACGCCATAGATGAGGTTCTGCAGCCACGCACCTCGATCTTGTCGCTAAATATAGAACACAAATATAATGTTCCACACAAAGAGAAGTTGCTCCAAAAGAAACATACTTAGAGAAAAATGATTATCATAGCTCCTTTTTCTACCTCGGTTAACCACTTGTAAAATATTGCAGCATCATCAGTTGGCTTGCCATCCCCATGGCTAAGCATCAGATGTAAAAATGTAAGCTATGCAACAACTATAGCTTAAGTTAAAGCAAATAAAAAAAAATACTTGACAGATTCAACATGAACATATCTCTTACGTTGCAGATTGAGTGAGGTGACATGAGCTGAAGCCAAGGTTCCTTGCTACGGTCCATAGATGTTCGTACGATTCTTGTGGATTTTGAGTGTGGATCTAGCCCATTACTCATATATGATAATGGATTGAATTTAGCATAACTATATATCTTCTAAAATGGCTTAATTACATCTAACAGAAGTCAACCGAAAAGCAGAATAGTCAAGATCAGAATATACCTTGGCAAAGCCCTCAGCAGTACCAGTTTGAGTACCGAAAAACACTGTGACCGTAACTTTTCCAGGTTCTAGCTCTGTCTCCTCCTCCTACTCCACATGTAAGGATTTGGGGAACACTACAGGCTTCACTTCTTTACTCCAATCACTTGATCTCTTCAAGAAGAATACTACAAACCCAACGATGACCGCAAACGACGTCTTAAGTAGCACCAACACCGTATCGCTCCCCAACGACACTCCCAGTTCAGATTCAATCGATCTCACCAACTCCGAACTCGACTCCATTGATCCTTCACCTCTCTGATACACACACACCCCAACAAAAAGTAGTTGTATATAAGTAGTTAAGTAGTTGTTGGCTGTTTGGTAGTTGAGATTTCGAAACACAGACAAACAAACATGGTGTTAACAACACGGTTTTGGAGGAGGAGGAGGACGACAGCTGATTGGAGTAAGGCGGGGGAGCAGACGGAGGAGGAAGGAGGTTCCGGTCTGCTGCTGCTGCATGATGGTGGTGGGTTTAATGTGTATGAGATTTTGACCAGAAATTATCTTACTCGAAAAATGTACTCATGCATACATCTTAGCATCAAGTAGCATCATATAAATTTCTCTCCCCAAATTTATTCTTCAGTAATATCAATTGATAATCAACTACTGGAGTCACAGAAACTTGGAAGTACTCTTGCCAAACCTTGGTAGCCTCCCCTTGAGAAAAATTTAAGTGCAAACGCTGGAGAAGACACAATTCACACGCCAAGAAGAGTCATGATCCACCTCATACTTGTAAGGATGTACAGCTTCATCAAGAAAATAAGTTATTAATTTTGATGAAACAATTATGTGCCATTGCTCAAGCAAATCCTCTGATTTTATTGTCACCTGCAGATCAATCAGTATCTCAAGCAATTTGTATTGAGATTCTCTCATGTTAACTCCAGTGGATCAAATGTCAAGATCACAAATCTAACCACTTGCTCTAGCTTAGAGGGTAAGAATTCATCTTCCAATATAACACCTAACAGCACAACAAATTTTTCTAGCATCATCTCTTTGTAAAGTAACAAGTAATTGTCAGATTATGATTCCTGTGCCTATGCATTGAAACCAAATGCTCAAGGAAGCCAAGTAAAGCAATTTAATTGTTACCCAAACAGTACAGTCCAATACCATATCAGCGTTTGAAAGAACAATGCAGTTAGATGTTTCAGATGGCATTTCAGCATTTTCAAGCTCAGAAATCTGACTCAAGGATGCAGAAAAATCATCCACGTCTCCATGAGATCCAATTCTTCCCAGAATTTGGGTCTTCGAACGGGAGCGGAGGGAAGCACACACTTCAGTTTCATTAAACTTTTAACATCTTTTAAAACGACCAACTCTTCTTCTCTTTTTTTTTTTTCCACTGAGGAATTTCTTCAAACATGTTGATGGCATCAATAATCCATAAAAGCAAGAAAATAGATTTTATGTATTTCAAAAGAGATATATGCATGACCAAAAGGACCAAGCAGATGCTGTAATATACAAATTGAAATAGACAAACGCAAAATTGAAAGAGAGTGTTTACCATTCTAATTAACAGAAGCACTGGTAGGAGAAACACACTTCCAAGCTTGAAAGTGTTTGTGTTAGTATCACTCATTTATGTGTGTTAGTCCAACTCTAATAGAAAATATATAAAATATATATAGAATTAAAAAAATAATATTTCCCTTTCTTAGGATTATCCTCTTACATTAACTTTTGGCCCTTTTTGTGATGTCGTTGACGATCATTTTTTAGTTTTATCTGTAAAAATTATTATTTTATTTTTTATAAATTGCTTTGAATTTATTTTGAATTATTTGTGTTGTTGGAATTGAAATTTTATGTTTCAAAAGTGAAAAATATAAGTTTTGACATTTTTGTAAGTTTAAGTTGTTGAAAAAGTGAGTTTTTGTACAATTTAGAGTTTCGGGTATGAAAACAAAAATTTAATGATTCTATTAGTTCCAGAACATCGAATTTGGTCTAAGAGAAATGATAGAACTGAATTTGGAGTTATAATGGAATTTTTGCACCCAAAGTTGCATTCTCAATTGATTACTAACTTATTTAGTGCAGGTGATAGGTTTTTTAGTTATTACATGCTTATCCGATTTCTCCTACCCAATCGGTTGAATCTACTGAGTACATTTCCGTGTACTCACCCCTACTATGTTTCCTCCCTACAGATCGAGTATAAGGACTCCCACATGGTCGTTAATCTTTTTTAAGGGAGTTTTCTTACACTTTCCGGCCCACAACGTGAGGCTCAAACTTCGAGTCGTCATTGTACTATTGAGGCTTTATTTGTTGTCGTTCATATCAGACTTTGTACTTTCTTTATCAGATAGTGTGTATTTACTCTTTTATATGTTTAGAAGATCTTGTACTCATGACTTCAGATTTTGAAATTTCAAATTTAAGTGTTGTGATTATTTTGTCTTAGTTTACTTTCCTTTCGTCACGATCCAATTTTGGATCGTGATATTTTTTTTAGTGTCTCACAATTACTTTAAAATACATCCAATGACGTTTGAGTTGGATAGTGCTAAACTTTTAATTCCCGCTTGTTCCTTGGTTAAATCTTTAAAAACCAGTTAAGACTTAAAATTTTACTAGTAAGTGATGTTAAGAGTTTAAAATCCACCCACCTGACCACCTTCAAGTCATTATGTAGATTACTCTCCTACATTTGAAATGAGATTATGAGAATATATGTGTAGTTTGTAGATGATTGTTTGATAGAAGGTATTAGATAAAATAACATATATATTAATATTGGTACTATTTAATTACTTATTTGAAAAGTAATGTTCTTTTCATTCATTTTTAGATGTAATTTTGTATTTTAAAGAGTCAATTTGACTATAATAACAATATATTCAGTGAAATTTCACAAGCGAGGCCTGAGGAGGGTGAAATATACGTAGTAGACCTTACTATTACTTCATAGAGATAGAGAGATTGTTTTCGGAAAACCCTCATCTCAAGAATCAAGCCATACAACAACAACAAAAACAACAACATACCCAGTATAATCCCACAAGTGGGGTCTGGGGAGAGTAGAATGTACGCAGACCTTACCACTACCATATAAGCAGAAAAATACTAGATATGAAAATAAAGAAAAAGAACAACAAAGGGAAGAGCGACTAATAATGAAAAACAAAAGATAGTATGTAAATATGAAAGAATAAGTAAAAAATAATTAAAAAATATAATAAATATAAGACGGATAATGACAACACAGGATAAAATCAACTACTCCTACTACCTACTATATCATTAGGCCAAACATCATTCTGCCCTCATTAACATATTAGCCCGCTATCTTAATACGCGACCTTCACTCTTTTCTGTATAAGGTCATGTCCTCGGTGATTACATTAATTCATTATTTTAAAAATAAAATTGTTGATATTAAAAAAGTAAAGAAAAAAATTATAAATTACATTTTTTTAAAATCGATATGATGACATCTTAAAACATTAATAAAAAATTTATACCTAACTCTAAAAAAAAATTATGAGTTTAAATTATATGCATCGTTAGTGTAGAAGATTTTCTACTCCATCAGGTAACTTCAAAGATACTTATCATAATTTTTTCGAGTAATATTTTATATCTTTTGAAAAAGAATATAATTTAGAAAAACATTAAAGGTAATTTGAATCCTAATTATACTATAATCCAAATTTCTTCCTAATTTTTAGATTTTTTTCCTTTCTTGTCTGTTCTTTTTATTTTTATTCCTTTCATTTTTCTTAAATTGTTCTGTTCATCTTTCATTTTATTTTAAAAAAACTTAATTTATGACATTTATATTTATAATAATTCTAATAAAATATGTAATCAAAAAGAAGATTTGAAAGAGATGGGAGATGTAGGGAGTTGTTCAAGAAATTTTTCGTCTTCTATAAAAAATACAATAATAGAAAAATAAAACAAATGCTTCAAAAAATACTTAATTTTGTGAAAAAATATAAATCCTACAATCAATAAACAAAATTAAATATATA
>JAABOM020060501.1:0-46656 GCA_011800125.2 Solanum clarkiae
TTGTTCGGGGGGGGGGGAGGAATATCATGCCTCAATCACCTTGTCGGGGGTGGCATGCTTGTACTACCATGTTGAGGGGTATGTACCTCAATCAACTTTCAAGGGGTGGTATGCCTTAGAGTTCAAGTAATAGTATACTTGGACTATGTGGTATGGTCACTTCCTACGCATGTAACTATATTTGCAAGCTATATGATTTACAAGCATGTTTTACCTCAAGCATTTGTCCTTTGCTCATGATTATGAAGCTTGTCCATGTTGCCTATGTCTTGTTGTATTGCATCCTACATACTTAGTACATTCAAACGTATTAATACATACTCTATGCCTATATGATGTGACCATGTAGGAACCGAAGCTCCTCAGGATGTATCACCACCCAAGCCTAGTGCCTAGACATGACATGATGAATAAGGAACCCGAAGGGACTCCAAAATAGCCTTGCAACATATCATTACACATCACTGGTCGCAGAAGTAATTAAAAAATATAATTAGATTAGAAACAAGGACAAAGGGTCCAAAGGGAAACTTTTATAACGTAGACATCAAAATAAGAGAGTCAAGGCTCTATACATAACATGTCCAACAACACCTCTAAAACTTAGATAGAAACAGGGGCCAAGATAAGCAACCAGGCTCACCCTCATACTCAATACACACATAAAATAAAGATAGTCTTAGTACAAAGCATGAGATTATAGACATTGTCCCAGGAATGGAGGACTCACAAAATGGCTTGAGAGAAATCGTACTAGCCACGTGGAGGAAGATGCTCAAGTGGGGCTCCGGTTCCTACATGGTGACATCATGTAGTCATAAAGTATATGTTAATATGTTTGAATATACTAAGTAGGGTGCAATGCAACAAGAGAAAAGCAACATAATCGAAATGAATAAGCATAGGCAATGAATAGCATATAACAATATGGCATGCATGGAAGATGCTTGAAGTAACTCATGCTTACATGGAGCATAATACATGTGCAAGAAGAGACCATAATTATCGATTTCATAGTCTATTGAGGTACAACCCCTCAATTAGTTGGTGGATTGTCTCACTCTACAACCATGGTGATTGATATACCAACTCCTAAATTGGTTGGTGGAGTATATCACCCTACCACCCATGGTGATTGAGGTACAAACCCCTGAACTAGATTATTAAGGTACAAACCCCTCGTCATAGTTATCAAGGTACAAACCCCTCGGCATGGGTACCTGGGCTCACAACCCCCCAAGTGGGGCATGGTCAATTCCCAAAATAATATAGGAGAATATCATATATATACATTCCTTTCCTCATCATAAAGTCATTCAACTCATAAAGCATGCATTGGACCTTCAAATCTTCAAGAAATCATAACCAGACATTTTATCAAACACTTGGCAGGTGTGTAGTGCTAGTGTAAAACTATGCAATTTAGGGATGAAATCATGCAAGAAAATTCAATGTAAAACCATCCATAAGTACTTTGTAACACCCTCAAGAAATATACATCAAAACCCTTCATCAAATCCCACTATGAGTCTTAGATTCGTTGGTCAAAACATGCTAAAACAGTCACAATTTCATGAAACCCTAACATAGTTTATAGTCCAATTCATAATAAGTAAGACCCATAAGTAAATCAACTTGAAATCATATAATTTAGGTAACAAGGAAGCTTGGGCTTCATGGGTGAAAGGAAAACATGAATGAAGCCTACATACCATAGTTTTGGAGAATTTCTTGATGAAGATTTGAATGGAGAATTGAAGCTTGGATGGATTCCATAAGTTCCGGAACAAATTTGGGCACTTGAACTTTGATTGAACTATTTGTCTAAGTGTTTGAGAGAGTATTGGGGAATGTCTTGGATGATATGAAGGTGAAATTTGGCTTAGTATAGGTATTTTCACGTATGGGAAGACTTAGGCCCAAGACTCAAAAGCCTTGGATTGAGCAATAAATAACTGGGCACAAAGTACACACTGGCGCGCTAGCTCACTGAAATAACAGTTTTACGATTTTCAAATTTTCTACGGTTGCTCTTAAATAAAGGTTAGACCTATTCCCTACTCAATATTTCCCCCTGAATAAGAATATGATGTCAGGTTTTTGATATCATGCACGGATTTTGAGATATATGGAAATTACTATTTTGGGTACTTCTAATGCACATTTTCGGTACTTTTTGGGGTCGTTTCAATATCTCCCCTTGGGAACATTCGTCCCCAAATATCAAATAAAGATATATGAGAGACATAAACCTAACAATTTCATCCCACATAAGGATGCAACAATGCACTTAAGCACCATTTCAAAAATCTCAACATAAGTATAAAATCATCATGAACTTGTCAATTTAAACATGAATGTATGCTATGGCATGAGGGCTGATCTTAAGACTTGATATCACATAGGAGACTTAGATCAATACCTTATGCTTGAGTGGAGTGGAAAAGATAAGGATATCACTTTTGTATGTCTGTTTCAGCCTCCCATGTTGCACTTTTGACTTATTTATTCCTCCAAAGGACCTTAACGGAAACCACATCCTTGTTCCTCAACCTCTTCACTTGTCTATCCTAAATCTGAACGGGAAACTCTTCATAAGTCTAGTTATCTTCAACAACACACACAACATCAATAGGTACAATAGCATTTTGGGTCACCCACACATTTCCTCAATAAAGATACATGAAACACCGAATGAACCAATTCCATTTCACTAGGCAAGTCCAACTCAATAGCTACCTTCCCAATTCTCCTCATCACCCTATAAGGACCCACATATCTTGGAGTCAACGTTCCCTTCTTATCGAAACAAACCACACCTTTAATGGGTGACACCTTCAAATAGACCCAATAGCCCACTTTGAGTTCCAGATCCCTTTTCCTCATATAGACATAGGACTTTTAGTGACTTGGGGCTGTCTTCAATCTTTCTCTAATCATCTAACCTTCTCAAAAGCCTCCATAACAAGATCCAGTCCCAACAAATCTAACTTTCCATATCCTTAAGTATTTGGATAGTTCTTTCATCTTGGCCATCCGTTTAAGAGTGAAAGATTGTACTAAGTTTAACTCTTTTAGCAAGACCCCTTTGAAGGGACCTACCCTAATGTGAAGTAAATTGAGCATCACGATTCGATATAATGGACAAAAGAACCCCATGCAACCTCATAAGTCATGAATGTATAACCTAGCATAACCTTCAGCCCTATATGTGGTCTTAACCAGTAGAAAGTGAACCGATTTCGTCATTCTATCAACCACAACACAAATAGAATCAAAACCCTTTCTAGTCTTGGGAAACCCAACCACAAAATCTATATTAATCTCCTTCCATTTCCCAGTAGGATTCTCTATGTCTTAGGTTAATCCATCCGACCTTTGATGTTCGGCTGTGACTTGTTGGCAACTATGACAATCGGAGACAAGTTTGGGAATGTCCCTCTTCATACCTCCATACCAAAATACATCCCTAAAATCTCTATACATTTTAGTAGAACCAGGGTGAATGGAATAAGAAGAATTATGAGCCTCATCAAGAATATTCTCCCTCAAGTCAGTAACACAAGGCACACACAACCTACCTTGGTACCTAAGGGCACCATCTCTCCCTCAGGAGAAAACCTCTACCCTTCCATCACTACCAAGGCCTTCAATTCTTACAAGGAGCGATTGACGTCTTTCTTTGCTTTCAGCTCATCAACCAAGGAAGATTTTAAACCATCATCAACAACAACACCACCATTATCAACCTCTTCCAACCTAACTCCCAATCTAGCCAACCGATGGACCTCTCTAGACACCCTTTTAGTAACACCTTAAACATGAACTAGGCTACCCATAGATACCCTACTCAAAGCATTGGCCACCACGTTAGCCTTATCGGGATGATAATGCACATTCATGTCATAGTCCTTAAGAAGTCCTAACCACCTTCTTTGTCTCAAGTTGAGGTCCATTTGACTGAAGATAGATTGGAGACTCTTATGATCGGCGAACATAGCAACATGCACCCCATACAAATAGTGATGCCAACTTTTCAAACCAAAGGCCATGACGGCTAATTCATGATCATAAGTAGGATGATTCTTCTTATATACTTTGAGTTGTCTAGAAGCATAGGCTATCACCTTACTTTTTTGCATCAACACACAACACAAACAAACCCTTCTAGTCCTTCAGGTAGTGACAATATATTAGTTGACACAAGGTTATCTTTCAATGTTTGGGATCTCCTTTTGCACTCATCGGTCTATACATATTTGGCATTCTTTTGAGTCAACTTGGTCACAGGAGAAACAATAGAAGAGAACCCATTCACAAACCTCCGGCAGTAACTTGCTAAGCCTAAGAAACTCCTAATATCCGATGGGGTCAATGGTCTAGGCCAATTTCTAATCACATCTATGTTTTTAGGATCCACCTTGATATCATCCCCCCACACCACATGACCTAGGAAGACAACCTACTTCAACTAAAATTCACACTTCTCTCCCCTCAATCTTCGTAGCACTGCCCTCAATTGACTCTTATGCTCCTTCTCACTGTGTGACTAGATCAAAATATCATCAATATAGACTATAACAAATAAATCACGATAGGGTTTAAAGACCGTATTCATAAGATCCAAGAAGATGGTTGGTGCACTGGTCAACCCAAAGGACATTACAATAAACCCATAATGCCCATACATAGTCTAGAAGACTGTCTTGGGAATATCATACTCCTTCACCTTCACTTGATGATATCCGGACCAAAGATCATCTTAGAAAAGTTACTAGCCCCTTACAATTGGTCAAACAAGTCATTAATAATTGGAAGAGGGTACTTATTCTTTATGGTGGCCCTATTGAGTTGTCGGTAGTCTATACACATTCTAAGGGACTCGTCCTTCTTCTTCACAAACAACACCGGTGCACCCCAAGGTGATTGGCTAAGTCTAATGAAACCCTTTTCCAATAAATCCCTTAATTGCTCCTTCAACTCCTTTAAGTCCGCTGGGGCCATACAGTAAGGAAGAATAGAAATGGGTTGAGTATAAGGAAGGAGGTCTATACCAAAATCTATTTCCCTTTCGGAAGGAACATCAGGAAGGTCATTTCTAAAAACATCAAGGAACTAATTTACAATCAAAAACAAATCTATAGGAAAGACCTCGAACTCCACATCTCTTACCCTCATAAGATGATAGAGACATCCCTTAGATATCAACTTACATGCTTTAATGCAAAAGATCAACCTACACTTGACCATTACATCATGACTCTCCCACTTAAGGACAAGTTTATTTGGGAATTGGAATTTCACCCTATGGGTTATACAATCAATAGAGGCATAGTATACATGCAACCAATCAATCCCGAGTATGACATCAAAATCCATCATTTCCAACTCAACAAGATCACAAGGCAATATCTTATGTAAAATGCAAACGGGGCAATTTCTATAAATCTTTCTAGCAACAATAGAAGTACCAATTGGAGTAGACACCTTATAAGATTCACACCACAATTTGGGCTGAACATGGAAATTTTTTGCAATAAAAGGAGTAACAGAAGAAAGAGTGGCATACGGATCAATCAATGCATACACATCAAAATCAAAGACTTTTAAAATACCAGTGATGATATCAGGAACCTTTTCAACATCTTGCCTCCCTTGGAGTGCATAGAACCGATTGTGCCTTAGGGCACCACCTTGTTGACCATCTCTCCCCAGTGGAACTACAGTTGCACCTTGTGGACGAATCTCCTTACCCTTGTTGTGGTTACGAAGACAATCAATCTTTTTGTGACTCACTTCCCCACATCCATAACATGCATTAATGTCTTTCAAACATGGGCCCCCATGACCCCTACTATATTTTGAATACACATTATTAGGAACCACACCACCAACACCCCCAGCCCTAGGGAAGTTATTGGCAAACCCCCTATTAGGAGCATGAGAAGACCTTTGGCCTTGAACGAACTGGCCGCCCTTTCCCTTTTGGAACTTTCCTTCAAAACGGGCCCTCTTGGCCTCATTACTCCTCCTCTTCCTCAACTTTTTATGCACTATTTATTTGGCATAGGTCATCAAATGGGACAAATTCATGTCACTAATCAACATAGCAGACCGACATTCCTCACTCACCAAATCAGATACACCCATCATGAACTTCTTCATTCCAGACCTTGGGTCGACAACCAAGTGGGGAGCATATTTAGAGAGTTGATTGAACTTGAGGGCATACTCCCTCACACTAATAGTCCCTTGTTTCAAATTCATAAAATCCACCATCTTGGCCTCCCTAAGCTCAAGAGGGAAGAACCGATTTAGAAAAACCACCTTGAACTCCTCCCAAAGCACCACATTATTGATTCCCTTCTCCTCCTTCAATTGATTAAACCATATTTGTGCTATCTATTTGAGTTGGTAGGCTGCCAATTTCACTTTTTCTATCGATCTAACACCCATGATAGCACATACCTTGTATACCTCATCAATGAACTCTTGAGGGTCCTCATCTACCTTGACCCATTGAATTATGGTGGGTTCATCCTCATGATGTCTCTCACCCTAGATCCCGGTGTTGGAGCATGAGGGGCTTGGGCCCCTTGATTGACTTGGTTAGCCATAGCTTGAGCTAGCAAAGTGAGAGTATCTCGGAGATCACCATAAGCTAGTTATTTCTTGGGAGTGCGGGATCTCCAGCGTCTTACGCTAGGCATGATCTAATCATGATAAAGAACAATCATTAGAGGGAAACTCACCTAACTTCTATAGCACAACCTAGATCAAGAAGAAGGGAAACATTGCCTAAAACGTCTCACAACCTACTACTCATAATTGTGGAGCACAACACGACCATGAATAGGACTCTAATCGACATGGTGCATTGGATGCCGAGGACCATAACAACCTAGTGCTCTGATACCTAGTTTGTCACGATCCAAGCATAGGGCCTAGACGTGACAAGGAGAATGGGGAACCCGAAGGGACTTTAAAAAAGCCTCTTAACATATCATTACACATAATTAGTTGAGGAAGCAATTTAAATGACATAATTAGATTAGAAACAATGAAAAAAGGGGTAAAGGGAAACTTTCATAACATATACATTTAAATAAGAGGGTCAAGATTCTATACATAACATGTCCAACAACACCTCTAAAACTTAGATAGGAGCGGGGGACAAACAAGCAACTGGGATCACCCTCATAGTCATTATATACATAAAATAAAGATAGTCTTAGTACATGACATGAGATCACAGACATTGTCCTCGGAATGAAGGACTCACCAACTAGCTTGAGAGAAATCGTACTAGCCACATCAAGGAAGATGCTCCAAGACATGCCACTATGGTCATGCATGGTATTACACGAGGATGATCTTGTTTCAGTACCTGCCACATGGATAAGGAACTTGCAGTTAGAATTGGATTACATGATCACAATAAATATGTGAACTGAAAAATGGTGCACACTAGATTACTATGTCTGCGAACCACTGTGATCCATATGGTTCAACCCAATGCAGAGGGATTCAGGGGCTTTGTGGATGATCGGTGGGCCACTCGGATCTGAGAAGAGGTACTTCCTCATATGGAACTCATGACACCCATGTATAATCAAATAATTCTTATGTCGCTTAACTTACACCTCCTTTTAGATGATCAAACAGTGGTTCTCAAGATACAAAAGCTAACCAAGGTTAGGGTCGAACCCACAGGTAATACATAATCTCAAGACAAATTAACCAATAAGGAATCTAAGTAGTTAACCAACTCAATTCCCTAAAGGGGGAGTTTTGCAATAATCAATAAGAAAATAAACTAAACTATCACAAGAGACAATCAATAAGAGAGAGCAATAATAGTGTTGTGTTCCCTATGATTCCCCAACTTAGTGTCACCGGTAACCCATTTCTTATCTAGTGTATAGCATGCAGAACGGTAATTTAAGTTCACCAGGCCCTTTGGTCAAAGGTGAGAGGCAAATTTCACTATGCAACTTGGCCTATTTCCATAATGTGTGATACAAACCATTACCTGTAAGTCCTAGTACAACCTCCCCTTGGCCCAGTTCGGTTGATTAGACGAGAACACGTTAATTGAGTCCTTTTAATCAATCTATTTTCCTATTCATTACTACCTTGGCCGAGTTAGTAACACTAGGCGAGTTCTAATATTGGTCAACACTAGAAAACATGCAAAATGAAGAGAATTGATTAATACCTACATATACCCAATCTAAGAATTGTAAATTATCTGGGTTATTTTATTAGTTCTTCATGGTTCCCAGAACCTTAGTTGTGGATTTAGCTACTCATTCTATGTGTGGATGAAGAAATTATAAATTGAGAAAACATAATTAAATATTTACACAATTGAATTAAGAGAAGCAAATCCAAGATTATTGAGAATCACAAGATTGAAGATCAAATTTATCCACAAGTGTTTTCTCACAATCTTCTCTCTCAAGTTTTTAGTTGTCCAAGTACAAACACTTAAAACTCTGAATAATGACGTCCTCCTTTGAAAAATAACCTAAAGTACTATTTATAGTAATTCCAATTAAGTCCTAAATAAAATAGAAAAATTGGTCAACAAACTCCACGAAAGCTCTCTACGACTAGTAGTGTGATTAACGACTCATACTCAGGGTCTCATAATCAGTTCCTGAGAATTTCAACTTCTCTTCTATGGCACAACCTCATGACTCATAAACTGATTTACGACTCACACTGCATGCTCGTAGGCTTCAGCTTCATCAAATTGTCCCTCACTGGAGATCTTCACGAAACCTATCTATATGACTCGTAGAATGCTCTACGACTCGTATGCATATCTCGTTGAGCTGATCTTCAGAAATCATATTTCACTGGAATTTATCACAAGATATCCTTTATGACTCATGGAATGCTCTACGATTCCTAAAGGACCACGTAGATCATCATAAACCAGCAACTTCTGCAATTTTATCCTGAATCATAGCCAACCTATAATCCTGCAAATCTAAACATAAAAACACATAAAACTCACAAATATCGCATTGAGAACACACAAAATCCTAAGTTTTAAGCATCAAAAGTGTTGTATTTTGACAGCACATCAATACCCTTAACTTAAAATTGTTGCTTGTCCTCAAGCGACGACTCAATCTATATAGACAACACAGTAACACACACACCTCAACTTAATGGCATATATCATATTCATTTCAAACTCAGATACACACAATAACTTTTCAAAATAAGATCAGATAGCTATTTAGCAAACCAATGCAAACTGGTGAATGTGACAACACAACTATGATATGCAAAAGGGCTGTCAACAGTGCACAATCACTCAACATGTCAACTACTAATACTGCAATGCAAGTGCCCTCATAGATAGAAGTCCCATATTTGACACTCAATGATGATTTCATGTTTAACCTTGGAACTGTGAAAAAACACTCTCTCACAAAAGATATTCGTGCATAATGACTAATACAATAGGCTTTCCCTTATACTCATGACTTAGACCTTCAACTAGATAGACTAAGATCATTTTAGGACTTTCTAGGCTTGTAATGTAGGCTCAGGGGCTTTGGTATGATATTTTAGGAAAATAGCGACTAAATGTCCTCCTTGGAACTGCATTTTCTACACTTTTGCCCTACAAACTCTATCATTTTCACCTTATTCTCCTTTTTTCCTTGTTCCAGCTTTTTTGGGCGATTTCTTATCATTTTTCAACTTTTTGCCTTGTTTTCACACTTTATTTTGCTTTTTAACTCAATATTAGGCATTTTTTTTATTTTTCTTGCACCTGGTACATGTTTTTTCTTCTTTTTCTCCTCATTCCTACTTTATCCCTTATTTTTGTGTTTTTACCCTTACACAAACCACCCTCAACTTAGGCTTTTAGCCTATGTTAAAGTGCACAATATGCATCCTCCAAACAAGGGCTACTTTTGGTATCCACCCTCAACATAGGGTTTTTGCGTCAATCAAGCTGCAAAATGTTCAAGGACAGACTATGGGCAATTTCAGGATTTTTCACTAGATAAGGCTAGGTTGATTAGGTGTTTACAAGGAATTGGTACATGTAAGACTCAAATATTTGGAATAAGGGATATACCATCATTTTGTTGGTTATTTTTAGGCTAAAATGGACTATTTCAGAATAAAGGCCTAAGTTCATTTCCTAATCCATTCAATCTACAATCTAACCTAGAGCAACATGGCATGTTCTGAATTAGTGCAAAATACATGAATCTAGCAAAATAGGCTCACACTCTCATGGCATTACATACATTATCTACAAAAGACTCATAGATCATGCTTTCTATCTCAATTTACCCTCACTTATCAGAAAAAATATTGTCAAATACCTAAACATGCATGGTTACTATCTAACTACTATTTTTTCAAAACAAAACATAAAAAAATGTTATATGCCACAAGTATCAGTATTATATGCTACAAATATTATCTAAAATCCTAAACGTTCCAGTTCAATAGAAATTAAATATCAATAGGGAAAAAGAACACAAGAAAGAAACCCTGGGATCGAAATTTTGGGTAGTTATGGACCATAATCTACTCAGACTTCACTTGTCACGACCCAAGCATAGGGCCTAGATGTGACAAGGCACATGGCAAACCCGAAGGGACCCCAACCAAGCCTCTTGACATATCATTACACATTCTTAGTCGCGGAAGCAATAAATTATCAATGAACAATTAGAAACAAGCATAAAAGGACTAAGGGGAAACCTTTATATCATAAACAACAAGAGTCAATAGAGTCAAATCTCATTGCAAAGATACATAACATGTTCAACGACACTTCTACTACATTGATAAGAGTGGGGGCCAAGACAAAGCAACCGGGCTCACCCTCATAGTCAATACATAAGCCAAGAGAGAAAATCTTAATACATAGCAAGAGATCATAACGGGATGAAGGACTCACCAACAAGCTTGATAGAAGTCATACAAGCCACGTAGAGAAGGAGGATGATCAAGCGGAACACCGATTCCTATATCGTGACATCATGTAGGCATAGAGTATGTGTTAGTACATTTGAATGTACTAAGTATGTAAAAAGCAACGCAACAATGGATAGCTATCATAATTGAAATGCTTAGTTAATCATGGATGATCATATGGCAATATGACATGAATGGAAGATGATTGAAGTAAATCATACTTTCGTAGAACATAACACATGTGTAGGGAGTGACCATTCTTGGTTCAATCCAACTCCTACCACCTCCTTGGGGAGGCGTATGAGGTACAAACCACTTCCTGAGGTTGATGGAGTAAAAAAAACCCAACCGGTTGATAGGTACAAACCCCCAACATGGTTGATGGAGTACAAACCCTCGAACGGGTTGATGGAGTATAAATCCCCCAACAAGGTTGATTTGTACGAACCCCCAACAAGTTTACTCGGTCCTACCATCCCCAGAGCTAGGCGATCGAGGTACCAACCCCTCAATAGGTTACCCGAGCCTACAACCCCCTGAGCTAGGCTTGGTCATCCCCAACACTATATAGATAATATCATATATATACACTCCTTTTATCATATAGTCATCTTAGCCAGACATTCTTCTCATCATGATATAATCATCATATTCTTACATTCTTTTCATCATCGTATAGTCATCATATACATACATTACTTTCATCATCATATCATCATTATTTCATCAACATATAATCATCATTTCATCATCATTTCATTATCATATAATCATCATATAATCATTCAACTTATAAGCTATGCATTGGACCTTCAATTCCTTAAAAATCCATAAATGGACATTTTATCACACACTTAGAGGGTGTGTAGTGCTAGTGTAAAACCATGCAATTCAAGACTGAAATTATGCTAGTAAATATAATGTAAAACCTGCAATAGATACTTGGTAACCTCCTCAAGCAATATACATTGAAACACTTCATCAAATCTTATAATAGACCTTAAAATCATACCTCAAAACATGATAAAACAGTCATAATTTTATGAACCCCAACATGGTGTGCAGTGATTTTCATAATATATAAGACCCATGAATAAATAAACTTTAAATCTTGCAATTTTAAGTAAAAGAGAGCTTGGGTATCATAGGTGAAAGGAACCCATGAAATAAACCCACATATCTTACCTTTGGAGATGAACTTGATGAAGATTGGAGATGGATACTTGAATCTTGAGATGAAATCCTTAGATCCAGAGACAATTTTGAGGCTTGAGTTTAGGAGTAAAATATTTGGCTAAGTGTTTGAATGAGTATTGGGGAATGTTTGGAATGATATGAGGGTGAAAAATGGCTAAGTATATGTATTTTCATGTTTGAGAACATTAGGCCAAGACTTAAATGTCTTGGACTGAAGCCAAAACTAGCCAGAAAAATTACAGCAGTGCGAGCCCTTGGCGCGTCACGCCAGGGGAGCGAAAAACTCTCTAGAATTCATTTTTTTAAAAATCAAAATTTCTAATCATTTGCTCTTAAATTGGTGTTAGACCTATTTTCCATTTAAAATGACCCTCTGAAAAAGAATATGAAGTCATATTTTCAATATCGCGCGTGAATTTTGAGATATATAAAAATTATGATTTCAAGCATTTCTGAGGCACATTTTTGGGCACTTTTAGGGGTATTTTCAATATCTCCCCCTTGGGAGTATCCATCCCCAAATGTCAAAGAAATATATATGAAAGACATAAATATGAAAATTTCAGCCTACATAAGAATTCAATAATGCTTTTAAACATCATTTCAAAAATCTCATCGTAAGTGTAAAATCATCATGAACTTAGTGAACATAAACATGAATATATGCAATGACGTGAGGGCTGAACTTGAGACTTGAGATCACATAAAGACTTAAATGAATATCTTAGTCTTGATTGGAGTGGAAAAGGCAAGGATATCGCTTTTGCATGTCCGCTTTGGCCTCCCAAGTAGTACTTTCAACTTGTTGATTCCTCCAAAGAACCTTAACGGAAGCCACCTTTTTGTTCCTCAATCTCTTCACTTTCCTATCAAAAATCTGAATCGGAACCTCTTCATATGTCAAGTTATCTTCAACAACACCCATAACATCAAGAGGCACAATGGAATTCAGATCACCTACACATTTCCTGAACATGGACACATGAAAAACCGGATGAACCAAATTCATTTTTCTAGACAATTCCAATTCATAAGCTACCTTGACAACCCTTCTCATCACCCTATAAGGACCCATGTATCGTGGGCTCAACCTGTCCATCTTACCCAAATGGACCACACCCTTCATAGGTGACACCTTCAAGTAGATCCAATCACTAACCTTGAACTCAGGGTCCCATTTTCTCACGTCAGCATAAGACTTTTGATGACATTGGGCCATCTTCAACCTTTCTCTGATCATTCTAAACCTTACAAGAGCCTCCATAACTAGATTTGGTCCCAACAAAGCCACCTCACAAACTTCAAACAAACTAATTGGTGATCTACAATGCCTACCATAGAAGGCCTCAAAAGGAGTCATACCGATGCTATAATG
Source organism: Solanum clarkiae (assembly GCA_011800125.2). Taxonomy (NCBI): domain Eukaryota; kingdom Viridiplantae; phylum Streptophyta; class Magnoliopsida; order Solanales; family Solanaceae; genus Solanum; species Solanum clarkiae. Next base: position 13,535 of record JAABOM020060501.1, read on the forward strand.
ATTTTTTTTGTTGTAGGCAAACTTAATCAATGGAAGATGATCATCCCAACTACCTTTATGCTCTAACACACATATTCTAAGCATATCTTTAAGGGTTAGGATAGTTCCTTTAGCTTGGCCATCCGTTTGAGAGTGAAATGTTGTACTAAGTTTAACTCTTGTACCAAGACCCCTTTGAAAAGACCTCCAAAAGTGAGAAGTGAATTGTGCCCCACGATCTGATATGATGGAAAAAGGAACCTCATGCAACCTTACGAAGTCATGAATGTACAACCTTGTATAATCTTAAGCCTTATATGTGGTCTTAACCGGTAGAAAGTGAACCAATTTTGTCCTCTGATCAACCATAACCCAAATGTAACTAAAAAGCTTTCTAGTCTTGGGCAACCCAACCATAAAATACATATTTATATCTTCCTACTTTCAAGTAGGAACCTCAATGTCTTGGGCTAGGCCACCCGGCCTATGTTGTTTGGCTTTGACTTGGTGAAAACTATGACAACTAGAAACGAATTCGAAAATGTCCCTCTTCATGCCTCGTCACCAATACACATATCTCAACTCTCTATACATTTTGGTGGAATCAGGATGGATAGAATAAGAAGAGTTATGGGCCTCATCAAGGATTTTCTCCCTCACACCATAAACACAAAGCACATAAAACCTACCTTGGTAACTAATGGCACCATCTCCGCCTTGGTAGAAAACCTCCACCTTGACCTCGTTTACCAAAGCCTTCAATTCTAACAAGGGGGAATCAAGATCTTACTTTTCTTTCACCTTATCAACCAAGGAACACCTAGATCCATCAACGACAACAATACCTCCATTACCAACCTTTTCCAACCTAACTCCCAATCTATCCAATCGATACACCTCCCTAGCCATCTCCTTATCACCACCATCAACATGAGCTAGGCTAACCATAGACACCCTACTCAAAGCATCCACCACCACATTTGCCTCACTGCGATGATAATTTACACTCATATCATAGTCCTTAAGAAGTTCTAACAATCTCCTTTGCCTCAAGTTGAGATCATTTTGAGTGAACATATTGGAGGCTCTTATGAACGGTGAACACATCAATATGCACCCCATATAAGTAATGTTGCCAAATCTTTAATGCAAACACAATGGTGGTTAACTCGATATCATGGGTAGGGTAGTTCTTTTCATGCACTTTGAGTTGTCTAGAAGCATAGGCTATGACCTTATCATTTGCATCAACACACAACCCAAACCAACAGGGGAAGCATCACAATACACAATAAATCCCTCAAGCCTCTGGTAGTGACAATATAGGAGCAGACATAAGCTTATCTTTCAATGTTTGGAAACTCCTTTCACATTCATTGGACCACACAAACTTGGCCTTCTTTTGAGTCAATATTGTCATAAAAGAAGCAATAGAAGTGAACCCATTAACAAACCTCTGATGATTGCTTGCTAAGCCTGAGAAACTCTTAATGTCCAACTTGGTTGATGGTCTAGGCCAATTTCTAATCACATCGATCTTCTTAGGATCCACCTTAATACCATCTCTCGACGCCACATGTCCTAGGAAGGTAACCTCTTTTAACCAAAATTCACACTTTTCATATTTAGCATACAATTTCTCCTCCATCGATATTTGCAACATAGAATAGATCAAAATGTCATCAATGAGGATCACAACAAAAGGAATCAAGGTAGGGTTTAAAGACCCTATTCATTAGGTCCATAAAGATGGCTGGTGCAATGGTCAACCTAAAAGACATCACCACAAATTCATAATTCCCATACCTAGTTCGGAAGGCCGTCATAAGAATATCACACTCTCTTACTTTCACTTGATGATACTTGGATCGAAGATCAATCACAGAGAAATTGGTCCAATAAATCATCAATTCTTTGAAGGGGATACCTATTCTTTATTGTGACCCTATTGAGTTGCCAATAGTCAATACATATTCTAAGGGTCCCATCCTTCTATTTCACAAAAAAAAGCAGTGCACCCCAAGGTGATTTGCTAGGCCTAATAAATCCCTTCTCCAAAAGTCCCTTAATTGTTCCTTCAACTCCTTCAACTCTGTCAGGGACATACGGTAAGGGGGAATAAAAATGGGTTGAGTATTGGGGAGGAGATCTATGCCAAAATCTATTTCTCCTTCGGGAGGAACACCAGGAAGGTCATTAGGTAAGACATCAAGAAACTCATTTACAACTAGAATTGACTCTACGGGAAGGACTTTAGACTCCACATCCCTAACCCTCACAAGATGGTAAAGACACCTCTTAAGAATCAACATATGGGTTTTGATGCAAGAGATGAATCTACCCTTGACTAACACATCTTGACTTTCCCACTCAAGGGTGGGTTCGTTTGGAAATTGGAATTTGACCCTACGAGTTCTATAATCAATAGAAGCATAGTATGGATGCAAGCAATCCATCCCAAAAATAATATCAAAATGAATCATGTCTAACTCAACAAGATCACAAGGAAATATTTATGCAAGATGCAAATAGGATAACTTCTATAAACTTTTCTAGCAATAATAGATGCACCAATAGGAGTAGACACCTCATATGACTCATGCAACAACACGGGATCAACATGGACATTTTTGGCAACAAATGGGGTAACGAAAGAAAGAGTGACACTCGGATCAATCAATGCATAAACATCAAAGTCAATGATTTTCAACATACCGATAACAATATTGAGGACTTCATCAACCCCTTGCCTCCCATGCAAAGAATAATACGAGTTGTGGCTTGGGGCACCATCTTGCCAGCCACCTCTTTCCAAGGGAACCGCATTAGCACCTTGTGGACGAACGTCCTTTCCCTTGTTGCTGTTTCGAGGGCAATCTATCACCTTATGCCCCATTTCCCTACAACCATAACAAGCATCAGTATTTCTCAAACATCGGCCACCATGACCGTTACCACACTTCGGACACATATCAATAGGAGCCACACCACTCACACCTTGGGCCCTTGAAAAATCATTGACAACCCTATTTTGAAAAGCATGAGAAGACCCTTGGCCCTTATGGAACCGACCACCTTTTTGGAACTTACTGTAAAAATGGGCCCTATTGGACTCATGACCCCTTCTCTTCCTCAATTTCTCCTCTTCCATTTGTTTGGTATAGGTCATCAAACATGACATGTCCATGTCATTAATCAACATGGCAGAGCTACATTCTTCACTAACCAAGTCGAAAACACCCATCATAAATTTATTCATTCTTGACCTTGGGTCGGCAATTAAGTAAGGAGCAAAATCTGAAAGTTGATTGAACTTGAGGGCATATTCCCTCACACTCATTGACCCTTGTTTCGAATTCATAAATTCCACAAATTTACGTTTCCTAAGCTCAAGAGGGAAGAACCAATTAAGGAAAGCCACTTTGAACTCCTTTCAAAGTACCACATATTTGACTCCCTTCTCTTCTTTCCATTGGTTGTATCATATTTATGCTACCCCTTTGAGTTGGTAGGCCGCCAACTCTGTCTTTTCTTCCGGCCTCACACCCATGATAGCCAATATCTTGTAGACCTCATCAATGAGCTCGTGAGGGTTCTCATCTACCTTTGACCCATAGAATTTCGGGGGATTCATTCTCATGAAGTCTCTCACCTGAGAAGCTGGTGTAGAAGCATGAGGGGATTGGGCCCCATGATTTGCTTGATTAGCAACAACTTGTGCAAGTAAAGTAACAACATCCTTAAGCTCCCCATTGGCTGGTTGTTCCTCAGGTGTTTGCGCGCGTGTTCCCCTTATATTAGGCATGATTTGGCATTGCAAAGAACAATCATTAGGAGGAAAAACTTACTTCAACTCTATAATAAGATCTAGAACATGAAGAAGGGAAACATTTCCTAAAATGTCTCATAGCCTCCTACTCATAGTTGTGGTGCACAACACATCCATAAATAAGGCTCTAATCAACACGGTATATTGGACTCCGATGATCTAACAACCTAGTGATCTAATACCAACTTTCTCACAACCCAAGCATAGAACCTAGACATGACACAGTGCATGGAGAACTCGAAGGGACCCCAAGCAAGCCTCTTAACATATCATCACACATCCTTAGTCGTGGAAGCAAAAAATTATCAATAAACAACTAAAAGCAAGGGTAAAGGGACTAAGGGGAAGCCTTCATATCATAAACAATAAGATTCAATAGAGTTAAAGCTTATAGCATAGATATATAATATCTCAAGCAACAGCTCTACTACATAGATAAGACCTGGGGAAAAGACAAAGCAATCGGGCTCACCCTCATAGTCAATACATAAGTCAAGAGAGAAAGTCTTAATAAACAGCAAGAGATCATAAGTAACGTCCCCGGAATGGAGAACTCACCAACAAGCTTGATAGAAGTCATATTAGCCATGTGGAGGAGGAGGATGATCAAGAGGTACACAAGTTCCTACATGGTGACATTATGTAAGCATAGAGTATACATTAGTACATTTCAATGTACTAAGTATTTAGGATATAATGCAACAATAAATAGGTATCATAATTGAAATGGTTAATTAGTCAATAGATGAGCATATGGAAATATGACACGAATGGAAGATGCTTGAAGTAAATCATACTTCTATAGAACATAACGCATGTGTAGGGTGTGACCATTCTTAGTGCAATCCAAGGCCTACCACCTCTTTGTAGAGGCACATGAGGTACAAACCCCTTCATGAGGTTGATGGAGTACAAACCCCCAACGGGTTGATGGGTATAAACTCCCAACATGGTTGATGGAGTACAAACCAAAAAAATGGGTTGATGGAGTACAAACCCCCCAACAAGGTTGATGGGTACGAACCCCAATAAGGTTACCCGGGCCTACCATCCCCCAAGCCAGGTGATTGAGATACAAGCCCTCAATAGGTTACCGGGCCCACAACCCCCCGAGCTAGGCTTGGTCATCCCCAACACTATAGAAATAATATCATATATACACACCCCTTTCACCATATTGTCATCTTATCCATAAATTTTTCTCATCATCGTATAATCATCATATTCACACATTCCTTTCATCATCATATAGTTATTATATGCATACATTAATTTCATCATCATATCATAATCATACAATCATCATTTCATTATCATATAATTATAATTTCATCACCATTTCATCATCATATAATCATTCAACTCATAAGACATGCATTGGACCTTCAATTTCTTAAGAATCTGTAATTAGACATTTTATCAAACACTTAGAGGGTGTGTAGTGCTAGTGTAAAATCATACAATTCAAAAGTGAAATCATGCATAGTAAATTGAATGTTAACACCTTTAATAGATACTTGGTAACACCCTCAAGCAATATATTATAAAATCCTTCATCAAATCTTACAATAGACCTTAGATTAATAGCTCAAAATATGGTAAAACAGTCACAATTTTGATAAACCCCAATATGTTGTGCAGTGATTTTCATAATAGATAAGACCCATGAATAAACAAATTTTAAATCATGCAATTTTGAGTAAACGAGAGCTTGGGTATCATGGGTGAAAGGAACTCATGCAAAAAACCCACATACCTTAGCTTTGGAGATGAACATGATGAAGATTGGAGATGGAAACTTGAAGTTTGAGAGGAAATCCTTAGATCCAAAGAGGCTTTTAAGACATGAGTTTAGGAGTAAAATATTTAGCTAAGTATTTGAATGAGTACTGAGAATGTTTTGAATGATATGAGGGTGAAAAATAGCTAACTATAAGTATTTTCACGTTTGGGAACACTTAGGCCCAAGACTTAAAAGTCTTGGACTGAAGTCAACATCGGCCAGAAAAATTACAATAGTGCGCGCCCTTGGCGCGTCGATCCAGGGGTGCGAAAAGCTCTTTGGAATTCATTTTTTGGAAAAATAAAATTACAAATCATTTGATCTTAATCGGGGTTAGATCTATTTTCCACTCAAAATGATCCCTTAGACAAGAACATGAAGTCTGATTTTTTATATCACGCACGAGTATTGAGATATAGGGAAATTACGACTCCGGGCACTTCTATGGAACATTTTTTGGCCATTTTTGGGGTTGTTTCACCACTGAGTCCCAATACCCACACCCTATTGAAAAATATGTGCATTGTCCTTAATGTACAAGATCGAGAAAAAATAGAATGTAAGGGGTCAAAATATACCTGAACACCTAAGCGCCAAGGTCCACCTTGGGTTGCCTCCCAAGCAGCGCTTGATTTATTATCGCGGTACAACATAGTCAAATTGGTTTGTCAGAGTTCACCAATTGCCCAGACTTCACTCTTGAGCTCATCTAGATGCTTCGTGGACTAATGGATGTCGAAGACAACTTCTTCGTAATTCAATCTAAACCTAAGTTGACTAGCTTCCATATCTACTAGAGCTCGTCCAATGGCTAGGAATGGTCCTCCCAAGATGATTGGGACATCGAAGTCGACCTTACAGTCTATTATCACAAAGTCTACAGGGAATATGAATTTCTCTACTTTAACTAACACATCATAGAGTATCCCCACAGGCTTCTTCACCATTGGATCTGCCATTTACAAACGCATGCTAGTAGGAGTAGGGCCTCCTAATCTAAGCTTCTCATTGCTCCCAATCTAAACTTCTTGTAAACTGCAAGTGGCATCAAATTGATATAAAACTTAAATCACATAGTTCCATTGCGAACTCCATATCTCCTATAGTGCAAGATATAGTAAAAGCACCTGGTTCTTCATGCTTCTGAGCTAAAAACTTCGTATTGACAATATTGAATGTTGAAGCTCTTGAAAACGCTCCTCACTAGTATGCTTTTTGGTGACCAAGTTCTTTATATACATGGCATGACTCAGCATTTTCTCCAAAGCCTCAATGAGAAGGATGTTTATAAATAGCTTCTTGAGCATGAGAGAAAGTGTTTGAACTAGCCTTCCTTCTCCCACTTTTGGATTCTTTGTGGGAAAGGTGGAGGAGGCCTGGGGACGGGCTTAAATTTCTATGGTGCTTCAGCTGCTTCACTCACCCCATCCTTGCCATTATCATCTCCTTTATCTACATCCTTTGCTGCAACAATCTCCTTACGAATATCTTTCTTATCAACTGGCATAGGAGGATTAATAGTGCTCTTGCCACTGCTAGTGGTAAACACCATACACTGCCCTTCATTCTTAGGATTTTGCACTAGGTTACTAGGTAATGTACCCTTCTGACGCTGATTAAACTGAGTTACCACTTGACCAAACTGTAGTTCAAGTTGTTTAATAGCCATAGAATGAGACTCTATGTTTTGATTTATATTGTCTTACTTTGTGTTATTTCATTAATTTATTTATTAAAATATTACTCTTAATCTTACTCAATTTGCGTATAACTCAGTTTGCATATATTGTTATAATTGCACCTTATCCATTATTCTTTTTTTTTCATTTATTCACTTGTTTTGTAATAAATTCTCACACCCAATGTTTCAACACATTGTTCACAATAAGTTTTTATATGCTCATTTATTCTATATGCGTGATTTTAAACAAACATCTATATTTTTCTAAACTTTCTTATATCTATAGTTTATTTTTTTATTACTTAATTGTCAATCTTATTTGAATATTAATTATGTCATTGTTATAGTTTTTCTATAAATATTATAGACATACATACGACATACCTTGTATTTTTGGTCTTTTTATAATTAATAAAATTTTCTTATCATCAATTTCTTTTTTTAAAAAAGAATAATTATCACAAGTTATTTTCGTAAGCTAGATTTAAGGACTATTTTTGGATAGGCTTTGAGGGATGCCTAACACCTTCCCCTCGAGTAATCAAAATTCTTACATAGAATTTTACTATATTCGCAAATCCAAACAGAGTTAAATTGTTTTCCTAATATTTTTCTTAAAATTAGGTTGAGACTCTAAACATATATGTTTCAAAAACCAGATAGCATAGACACATGATATTGCAAACTGTTTTGTCTAGTACGAAATGGGGTGTGATAACATGTGATATCAATTCTTGCGATAGTTGTATCTTGTTTTCTTGAACTTATCTATATATTTGACTGTTATCTTCCGCTTTATCTTTATTTGTTAAGTTGCTTGGGTTTTGGATGACTCACCTTGGTGGGTTAGGTGAGTGTCATCACACCCAACTTTTGGGTTGTGACAATTTTGTATCAGAGCCCCAGGTTCGTAAGTGTCACATGTGTACAAGCCCAGTCTTGTAGATTCTAGAGGATCGATGTGGAAATGTTCGTTTCTTATTCTTGAGCGGCTATGGAGACTATTAGGATACTCTTTTTCGTTTCATTCTAATTAATTTGTGTGTGGATTTTGTGCAAGTGTTGAGTTTTCATATTACTTTTAACAGATGGCGAGGACCAAATATACTACTGCTACAGATTAAGGAGAGGCAACCCCTGATGTTGCTATCGAGACCTCAGTTAGGGGTAACGGTCATGCCCTAGGTCGAGGTAGAGGACGAGGCTGAAGAGCTGCACTGGTGATGGACTATGAGCAGGGTATCTCTCCCGAACCAGCTGTGGAGACTAGATGGGAGCAGGTTCAACATGAGTTTGCTATAGCATCTCTATTATAAGACACACTTTTAAGAGTCTTGGGTGTGTTAGAGACTTTGGGGCAGACAGGTAGCCAAGCTGACACTCTTGGTACTTCACATTCTCGATGAGGGTGCAGCCTTAGGATTAGCAATAGGCCCTCGAGGTCTAGGTTCTTGATGAGCAACCACTAACAACCCCAATTGATAAGATTCCACTAGTTACTGCCTTTACACATGATGAGCAGCGAAGATATGAGAGATTTTAGAAGATAGACCCACCTCAGTTTCAGGGTCAGAAGACTGAGGATGCTCATGAGTTCTTGACCATTTATAAAGAGTTATTCTATACCAAGGGACTATCATAGACATATTGTTTGAGATATGTCACCTCAGCTACATCTATGTTATTTGATCCTACCTCTACTTATTCATATATGTCTGCTTATTTCTCTATGGGGTTTGAGTTGCCTTATGATTTCATATCTATGTTTTTTCATGTTTTGACCCCAGCAGAAGAGTTGTTAGTAGTGGATTCGGTGTATCGATCCTGACTTGTTACTTTGGCAGGCTATGAGATGTGGGTAGATCTGATTAGATTGGATATGGAAGAATTTGTTATTATTCTAGGTATGGATTGGCTATATCTGTATCTTGCTATTCTTGGTTGTTATGTGAAGACCGTTACCTTAGCCATGCCAGGTAGACCAAGAATTGAGTGGACTGGTTTGTAAGGTTCCTATCGAACCAAGTGATATCTTATATTTGGGCCCAAATGTTGATTGATCGAGGGTTTTTGGCTTATTTGTCCTTTATTTGTGATACTATGGCTAAGTCACCTTCTATGGAGTCTATTCTGGTGATTTGTGAGTTTTCGAATATGTTTCCTACGGAACTACCTGGACTTCCTCCTAATTGAGACACTGATTTTGCTTTTGACCTTGAGATGGGCAGTAAACCCATTTATGTCCCTCCTTATCGGATAGCTCCAACTGAATTGAAGGAGTTAAAGGATCTGCTCAAGGATCTATTGAGCGAAGGCTTTATTTGCCCTAGTGTTTCACCAACGGGTGCCACAGTCTTGTTTGTAAAGACGAAGGACAGATCCCTGAGGATGTGTATTAATTATAGACAGTTGAACAAAGTGACTATCAAGAACAAGTACCCTCTTCCCTGCTTAGATGACTTGTTTGATTAGCTTTAGGGAGCATCCCTGCTTTTCTAAGATTAAGTTGAGGTTCAGGTATCTCAGCTTCGGAATTTCCCATCAGATACACCAAAGACAGCCTTTTAGACCAAGTACGGCCACTACGAGTTCCTTGTTATGTCTTTTGGGTTGACAAACACCGCTCGAACATTTATGGAGCTAGTTAATGGGGTGTTTCGACCGTATCTGGACTCATTCGTGATTGTGTTCATCAATAATATCTAGGTCTATTCCAAGACTGAGGAGGACCATGTGAGGCATTTGAGGATCGTACTCTAGAGGTCAGGGAGGAGAAGTTATATGCAAAGTTCTCAAAGTGTAAGTTCTGGTTAAGTTCTGTGGCATGCTTGGGGCACGTGGTGTCCAACGAGGGATTCAAGTTGATCTGGAAAAGATTGAGGTTATACAAGGTTGGATTAGGCCTACCTCTGCTATAAAGATTCATAGTTTTGTTGGCTTGGCTGGTTATGATCACCATTTTATTCAAGGTTTCTCCACTGTTGCAGCTCCACTAACTAGGCTTACTCAAAAGAATGTGTTTTTTCCTTGGTTTGATGAGTGTGAAGAAAGCTTCCAAAGCTCAAGTTATTGTTGACTATAGCTCCTTTTCTGACTTTGCTATAGGAGGGTGTTGATTTCACTATTTATTGTGTGCCTTATGAGTGGGTTAGGTGGTGTATTGATGCAAAAAGGGAAGGTTAATTCTTATGCCTCTAGACACTTGGAGGCCAATGAGAAGAACTACCCCACTCATGATTTAGAGTTGGCTGCAAATGTATTTGTGTTAAAGTTATGGTGTCAATATCTATATGGAGTCTATTGTGAGGTCTTTACTAATCATCATAGCCCACACTATATCTTCAGTTAGTGAGATCTAAATATGAGACAAAGATGGTGGATTGAGCTCTTAAAAGAATGACTTGACTATTCTCTATCACCCTGGGAAGACCAATATACTGGCTGATGCATTAAGTAGGAAGGTTTCCCACATAGGGAGTTTCGTAGCTATCCAAGTTGAGGAGCGACTGATGCATAGTTGGCTTAACTCCTACTGTTAGGGGTTTTGACTCTATTTGCGTAGTAGTGGACCGTCTGACCAAGTCCGCCCATTTTATTCTGGTCAAGGTAAAGTATACAACTGAGAAACTACCCTAGCAATATATTAGTCAGATTGTGAGACTTCACAAGGTCCCGGTGTCTATTGTATCATATAAAGGCTTGTTAAGTAGAGGCTCATTGTTTACTTTAGTTTATTAGCTGAGCGCTTTACATCATGGTTTGAGTACTCATTTGGATTTGAGTACTGTTTTTCACCCCAAGGCTGATGGCTAGTCCAAGAGACCAGATAAGAATTAGAGGATATGCTAAGCCTGTATTATTGATTTTGGAGCTAGATGGGACCAACATTTGGCCATAGTAGAGTTTGCTTACAACAATAGTTATCATTCCAGCATTCAGATGGCTCTTTTTGAGGCTTTGTATGGCTGAAGATGCAGATCCCCCATAAGTTTGTTTGACATAGTAGCAGTGGTGAGTATGAGTATTAATTTATTGAGAGATGATTTTGAGAGAGTATGGTTGATTCAGAGTAGATTGGTGACAACCTAGAGTCGCTGAAAGAGCTATGTTGATAGACGGGTTCGACCTTTAGGGTTCATGGTTGGTGACATGGTTTGATTGAAACTCTCACCTTTGAAGTGTGTTATGAGATTTGGGAAGAGAGGCAAGCTTAGTCTGAGGTTAGTTGATCCTTTTGAGATCCTTAATAGAGTGGGATAGGTGACATATGGACTTGTCTTGCCACCCAATCTGTCTTCAGTCCTTCCGATATTCCATGTTTTGATGTTGCAGTATTATATCCTGGACGAGTCTCATGTGATTTCTATGGATTCAGTTAAGTTGAGCCTTGATTTGATTTATGAGGAGCAGTCGGTAGCCATTTTATGACAGGCATGTGATGAAGTTGAGGACTAAGGAGATTGCTTCAATAAAGGTCCAATGGGGGCCATAGGCCCGAGAGTGAAGCTACATGGGAGATAGAATCTGATATGTGTGACCAATGCACTTAGTTGTTTGAGCCTTCAGGTATGTTCCTTATCTCTTGTTTGAGGACGAATATTATTTTTAGTAGTAGATGATATAATGACCACGAAGGTCATTTCTGGCATTTTTAACCAGATTACCATTTTACCATTCTCAAAAGTTGGCTTGGGTCATTTTTGGATAAGTACAAAAGTCAAATTTTGATAATATCGTAAAAAGTTAGAGATATGCAAAAAGAAAAAAAAAGAGTTCTAAATGGCTTTAAGTTGGAATTTGATTTTTGTAGTCATTTTGAGATTCGTGCGTCACAATCTGATTCCATCAATTCCATTTTCTCTGAAATGCCGAATCTGATCTAGGAGAACTTACAGAACTGAATTTAAAGTTAAAATGGAGATTTTAGGCTCAAAGTTGGATTTTCAGTTCATTTTTTATCATAGGTTTTACTTTTGTCAACTTTCGAGGTCGGGAGCTGGTATCGAAATTTCATCAGTTCCAATTTTTTCGGGTATGAAACTAATGCTAGAAATGCCCTCATTATAATTTTTAGAGGTTCTGTAAATATTTTGAGTTTTTAGGTCCGAAACTAGTTTAAATGATCCTTATTGTGTTCGTGGCCACGAAGGTCCTAGATTCAAATTCTGATGGTTCCATTAAGTTTGGATCATCATCTCTAGTAGGGTTCTACGTTTGGTTTGTGATCACAGGGTTCTGAACAAATTCGCGAGAGTCTAGTTCTTGTTTTTGAAGGGTTGAGAATTGCTAGTGCATCTAACACCAGTACTCCACATTTGTGCCTCTTGGGTTGTATTCGCAAGGATCCAGCAACCAGATCTTCACATTTGCGGGGTGCCTGCTGTGTCCGCGGAGTGTTATGCCATTTTAGCTTTCGCGGATATGGCTCTGCAATCGCGAGTACCAAAATAGTGTTCCATTTTAAAAGTGATTTAAACTCTTTCCACGATGTTTGACGATTCAGGCCTTATTTTTCAGGGAGATTTCATGGGTATTCGAGGCAAAGTATTTCGGTAACTAATTTCTACCCTATTCCATCTACTTTCGTTGATTTATTTGTGTTTGTAACTTCTAATTTAGGGGTTTAATGGTGGAAATTGGGGATTTCTTGAAATAGAATTTCCTACAATTAAATATTTGATTTCTCCCTAATCATAGCTACATTTTTTAAAATGATTTCACCAGTAAATTCCTTGTTACGAATAGAATATTTTCATCCATAAATTCAGTATCTTGATACATTTTTTGGTATGAGATTTTGACCATTTTACCCTTTTTCTTTGAATTCATTGATTTTTGTACCATTAGATTCGTTATATGATTATTGTGCTATATTTGTACAGATCATTATGATTTGGATTATCGTAGGAAGGGGAAAGCGATGATTCCTTCTTGATTTTGAGACTTTATTTGAGGCAAGTGGACTTCAAGCCTTTTGCTAAGTATGAATGAACCTTGTATGCTTCTATGTGTATGACAACTTAGTATTTGAGGATAGAATTGTGTCATTCTAGGCTTGATCCTGACTTCCTATATTGAATACTTGATTACATGGATATGTATTGAGTTGTAAATTTAATTGTATATTCGTGATCTATGTGATCTTGTAATTCATTTAGTGTTGATAGTGTGCTGGTGTTTATATTGTGATATGTTGATATTGAGATATTATTGATAATGAGATATTGTTTATATTGAGCCATTGATGATATTGAGGCACTGTTGATGTTGAGATATTGTTGATATGAGACATTATTGATACTGAGACATTAATGATATTGAGACATTGTTGATATTGAGATATTGATGGCATTGAGGTAATAGGATCATTCTGATTGATAGTACTATGATATTATTGCGATCATGTACATTTCCTATATTATTACTTGTGCATTGATATTTGAGATGGCAACGAGCGAGATGTGAGTAAGGAAACATGTGGATTGGTGGCTAAAGTCTCTACCAATCGAGCAGAGGTAATATGCTAGCAGTCCGAGGTCTTTTTTGGATAGGTTCGAGGTCATTTCTTGATAGGTGAGTAATCATGCTCAAGATACAACTCTTTTTGATGTAAAAGCGATCGTCAAAGTAATAAACCCAACCAAGGTTAGGGTCGAATACCATAGGGAATACAAAACTTTTGCAACTTGGTTCACCAATAATCAATGCAAACATCAACTAACTTAATTCTCTAAAGGGGGGGGGGGGTTGCAATGATCGATAGAAAATTAAACTAATCTAACTACAATTGGAAGATAAACAATAACGGAGAGCAACTTGGGATATTATTTTTCCCATAATTCACTAACTCGACTTCCTTGGATTTTACAATTCTCAACTAGAACATTGCATGTAGAATGGTAATTTAGGTTCTTCCAACCCTTTGGTCGAAGGTGAAGGTCGAATTTAATTATAGGACTTGGCCCATCTCCATAGTATGCTCAAATAACTATTTACCTATAGTCCCAGTCAATCTTCCTCCGGTCAAGTTCTGTTGATTAGACGAGAACATATCATCAAATCCTGTTAATCATTCTCTTTTCCTATTCATTACCACCTGGATCGAGAAGGTAACACAAGGCAAGTTCTAATGTTGGCTACCACTAGAAAAACTTTTAAAATGGAGAGAAATGATTAATACATGCAAATACCCATTCTAAGAATTGCAAATAATCCGGATTTTCTAAGTTAGATTCTCATGGTTCCCACAACCCCAAGTTGTGGGTTTAGCTACTCATATCTTTGGAAAAAAAAGAAACAATGAATTGAAAAGATATATGTATTGAAGATTTAAGAATAAGAAAACCCAATATGTATTTAGAATCACAAGCTTGAAAGATGTATTGAATCCACAAGTGAATTTAATCTCCAATATTCTTGTCTCCAAAGATAAACCCTAAAAATACTACTAAAATTTCGTGCTCTTAATGTGTGTCTCTCTATTATCTACTGAAAATCTTTAAAAACTTCTTTAAATGGCCTGTTATTTTCTATTTTTAGTATTTATAAATAAGTCCCTAAATTAATAAGAAAAATGGATCAGCACCTGATGCGAGTCACAGTTAGGACTCGTAACTCGTGTTACGAGCCGTAATGAGGCTTTCGTGGTTAACGTCCTACATTTTGGAATTCACTACTATGAAACATCTTCACGAGTCGTAGTCTGATCTATTACTTGTATCAATTTCGTAGTCCATATTAGCATCACGTGGTCTAGATCTGATGAAAACTAAAAATCACTACGAGACATCCCTTTATGACTCATAGATGGAATTACGACTCATAACTGGGTCTTGTGTGGCTAAACTTCAATATTGCTTCAATACTGAAATCCTCCAGGAGACCATCTCTATGACTCATGAACTGAGATACAACTCATAGAGGGTCTCATATGTCCTCAAAAATCAGTAAAACTTGTAACTCTTCCCAAAATTGTGCCAACCCGCTTTTCCTATAAAAACAAACATAAAAACACATAAAATCAGAAAATTCGCATTGACAACATACAAAATTCTAATTTTTAGGCATCAAATGTATTGTATTTTGAAAGTATATCAGTAAGCATTATCCGAGGACTTTGCCAGTGATGTTCACATATATATGGTCTATCCCTAAGGGTTCCGATCCGAGGCATATGTATGGTTAGCAGATGTGTATCATAGAACAGACATGCATCATGATTATTTGACATTGCATTGCATTATGTACATCTCATGACATCTAATCTATTTTATACCATACCTGATTAATGTCATTGTATATTATTTATGAGATTCTGTACTTATTATATCCCTAATCTTGATGGAAGTGTTCGATCTATCTATTTACTTGTATGAAGAGTACTATGTTACGTGATGAGTAAATCTATATTTCTGTGATCTATATATTATATTGTGATGGGACTTTTCTCAGTGCAGGGTTATAGATTCGGAGTTATGTGGCTGGGATTTAAGGAGTTTCTTGTGTTCTTCATTGCTTTACCTTAGGCTAGTTTCATTTACTGAGTAACTCGTGTTTGGTGCTCACCCCTGATACATTTTTTATGGTTGTGAGTCAGGTCCATCTTATAGGACTTTATCCTTGTTCATTTGAGCTTCCAGACTTCTTGTGAGGTAGCTGCTTATGTCTTCAGCAGGCCTTGAGGATTGCACTTTCATGTTTTGGTTCTATTTGAGGACTAGACATTATGCTTTGTATTTCATTTGATATTCTATATATATAAGGACTTGTACACATGACACCAGACCTTGGGATAATTATGTCTTGTTTGATTCGCGTTATCTATATATTTAGACTGTTATCTTTCGCTTTATCTTTATTTGTTTAGTTGCTTAGATTTTGGGGTGACTCGCCTTGATGGGTCAGGTGAGTTCCATCACGCCCGATTTTTGGGTTATGACAAATAGCATCCTGAGGACAATATCTTTGGCACTTTAGACTCAATATGAGTCCAAATTCTAGACTCATCAATAATACACCTTTTGATATGTGATAAGACACCAAACTTTTTATGTTCTAAGAGATATGATAACTTAAAGTTTACCCTTGCATGATTTCATGGAAAATTTAATCGGTAGGAAAGCTTTAAAATGACTTAGTACTATAGGTTCTTTATGACCCTAATTCACATCCAATATACTTCCGACATTTAAAATTGACCTGTACCCATGCACAGTCAGGACATCACCCGGTTAAGGCCTATAAACATATAAAAGTATAGTTCATATCTTACTATTGAATAACGAAGTGTTACAATTTTGATGTTGAGTTATTAGAAAAATCGATCTTCGTACCAAATATTCGGCTGAAATAAATTATCTTGGAAATCATGTCACTCACCCCCATGAGTCATTAATTATATCTAAGGCAACACAAAGGATCATTTTTGGGAAAGAGATCCTAATACTCAAAACAATCAGATGGGACATTACAACAACTTGTATAAGTGCCGACGCGTTAAACGAATATTATAAATGGTATTCATATTTTAAATCAAAATTAATTAGTATTTATTATTAACTTATCAATATTTTTAAAATTTAATCAATTAAAAATTATTAATTTATTTATTTGAGAATGTACTATTAATATTATCAGTACACAACTTTCTTTGTTATAATATCAAAATATTATATCTATAACTATAATAAAGCTTCAGTTTCAATTTTCAAATAAATTCTGTTGAATTTTTACTACAAAAAGAATATATTTTTTTGGTTACAAATTCATGCACTTTGTGGATGTTATGTGAATGTGTCATTCTCTTAAAATCTTAATACAATGTATCTATTTAATGAAGCTTTACTAATGTACTGGTTAAAGGTAGTGAACGGATGGTTTTTACATCCTATAAAATGGATTATTCACCTTTGTAAAAGTACACACTTGAAGAGATTAAAAGTATTCTCTATATTGTACTCCATTTTCTTTCTTTCTACTTTAATATCCTTAGATTACTAATAATTCACAACATGTTATCAATACGAGTCTCTAACCTGTTGAGATTTACTTAAATTGGGGTTATCTTTTCCTTAAAGGTTAACCAAATTTTTTTCTGATTCTGCTATTATTATAATATTGTCTTAGATATGCTAGTC
Source organism: Solanum clarkiae (assembly GCA_011800125.2). NCBI lineage: Eukaryota > Viridiplantae > Streptophyta > Magnoliopsida > Solanales > Solanaceae > Solanum > Solanum clarkiae. The sequence goes on from JAABOM020060501.1 coordinate 30,943, forward strand.
AATATGTTTGAGATTTTAATTATTATGTTATTTATAAGCCACTGCCTTATTACTCTAAATGAAATACTATACAATATAATGGCATGTTAGTTAAAATACTAGTAAGTATTTTCTTGTCATATATATATCTATGTGAACATTCCTAAGTCATAAGTCTAGGTGAAATGTAAGAGTTACTTCTTCATAAATGACTCACATTTATTAAGTGTCAGATTCTTAACTTTGGAAGAAAGAAAAATTCAACTATTCAGAAGATTTAAGGTCACTTTGCATTTTGACAACTTGGTTATTAAACAAGAGTAATGTTTTATTAAGTAAACTTAAACTTCTTACATTATTTTGATATATTAAAACGTAAAATATGATCATTTATTCTCCTTTTCACCAATTCCTTTATTGTGTCAACTAATCATTCTTTCTTTTCTTTGTGAATTTTTTGGCATAGCGAAAGGTAACTATTTTTAAGCATCTTGCTTATAATATATCTTGTACTTATATAATTTTTTATCATTTGAAATATTAATTTATCATTTATTATAGAAAAATTAATATTTTGTTATTAACTCAATTATTTTATGATAGTTTTCATCATGTCGAATTTGTCAAAACTTGAATTTATGGTACTTGACTTTTTTGGAAAGAATTGTTTGTCATGGGAACTTGATGCTGAAATTCACCTTGTCATTAAGGTCTTGGTGATATAATAATCGAAAGAAATAAAGCATCAAATCAAGCTACAGCAAAGGCTATGATTTTCCTTCATCATCATTTTAATGAAATCTAGAAGGTTGAATACTTAAAAGTGAAAGATCCACTTGAATTGTGGATTGGTTTAAAAGGAAGGTGTGATCACCTTAAGGCATTGATATTGCCAAGGGCTCGTTATGAGTAGGTGCACTTATGGTTTTTAGATTTTAAAATCGTAGTTGAGTACAATTCTGTTCTATTTAGAATCACATCCCAACTAAAATTATATGGGAAAATAGTAAAAGATGAGGACATATTGGAAAAGACATTAACTACTTTCCATAATTTTATGTCTTCTAGTGGCTGAGCAACATAATGCCATGTTAATGAAAAATCATGAAGCCTGTCCTATTGAACTGCTCCATTACCGAAAGCAAGTTTGATTGAAGCACAAGGCTAGTTTGAAATAAGACAAAATAATTAGGGTCAAGATTATGTGCATGGGCATGGCAAGGGAAAGAGATGACATAATAATTGTCGAGGTCGTGGTCACAATTAAAGGAAGAATATTATGAGTTCTCAAAAATAATCTTTCCATAGGCAAAGGTGATCTCTGTCATTGATGTGTCCTGAAAGTTCACTGGAAAATGAATATCGAACACCTGGATATTTTATTAGATTTTATCAAATTTCTTCAAAAGGAAAGAAAAGAAAGGTGGTGCCTCTAATTTTAATGTCCGGATGGAGTCACATTTAAATTAGATGATGCCCAGATAGGGCCTTCTCATGAATATGATGAGAATGTTGAGGAAAATTTACCATTAAAAGATGATATTTTTGATGGCCTCGATGATATTACTCATCTGAAAGTTGGAGACTTCTTTGAGGATCAAAACTGAAGATTGATTACCGAATTGAAAAACAAGTAATGTTGTGTTTAACTATTTTACTTGAAGTTGAAGTACTTAAATTTTCTTCTGATAGTTTTCTATTTCGTACTTCTTATGATGTATTTTAATAAATAAAACTTTTAGTATGCAATTGGATCAAAGATGAGTAATGGAGATATGTCTTTTGGACAGTGCCACAACTCATACGATACTAAGGGTATTTCTCTCATTTGGTTGTGAAAAAGGCCTATATAATATGATATCTGATAGTACAAGATTGATTGAAGTCGCTAGAAGAGTGCCTTATTACTACCTGGAAGAACAATCATGATAATTGATAATACATGAGATTGTATTAAGTCTCAAGGAAACATGCTATGTTTCAAAATTATTCGCCAAAATGGCTATCATGTTGAGACTGAGAATGAAAGAAATGTTGAAAACTTTTTTATTACTATAATAAATGCATAGAAGAAAATTGTGCATGCAAAATTACCTACACTTTTTTCTGAGTTGTACCATACAAATATTGGTACAGAGAAATCACATGTCATTATAAACAAAAGGTTTACTGATTCTAAATGATTTTATCATTTGGCATGACTGTTTAGGCCATTCCAATTATAATATGATGCATAGGATAATTGAGAATTCACATAGGCGTACTTTGAAGAACCAAAATGTTCTTAAGTCAAATGAATTCTCTTGTGTTGCTTTTTCTCAAGGAAAGTTTATTAGTAAATTATAAGCAACGTACTAAGCTTGGGGTGAAATCTCTTGTATTTCTGGAGTGGATACAGGGTGATATATTTGGGCCTATTCACCCTACATGTGGACAATTAAATATTATATGGTTTTGATAGATGCATCTACAAGATGTTCATATGTGTGCTTATTGTTAACTTGGAATATGACCTTTGCGAGGTTTTTGGCTCAACTAATAAAGTTAAGAGCATAATTTCTAGATTATGTACTAAAGACAATTCGTCTTGATAATGCTGGTGAATTTATATCTCAGACATTTAATGATTATTGTTTCTCCATTGGATAATAATTGAGCATCTTGTTGCTCATGTTCCTACTCAAAATGGTCTAGCAAAGTCATTGATTAAATTTCTTCAATTTATAGCTAGATCATTGTTGATGAGGACAAGGTTTCCCATTTCATTGTGGGGCATTCCATTTTTCATGTAGTAGCACTTGTGTGCATAAGGCCAACCAGTTATCATTATATCTCCCCATTTAAGTTGGTTTTTTGTCAGGGGCCAAATATTTCCCATCTTAGGGTCTCTAGTTGTGCGGTATATGTTCCAATTATTCTATCACAACAAATAAAGATGGATACCCATAGAAGGTTAGGGATATATGTTGGGTATGAATCTCATTCTATTATAAAATATTTGGAGCCTAAAGCTAGAGATTTATTTACAACAAGGTTTCTGATTGTCATTTCCATGAATCAGTATACCCAACATTAGAGGGAGAATATAAGCAATTTGAAAATGAGATAAATTGGAATTCATTGTCATTATCTCATTTAGATCCTCGAACAAATCATTCTGAGCAAGTTCAAAAGTTGATTTATTTGCAAAGTATTGTAAATCAACTATCGATGCATTTATTAACCTTTTAAGGGTTGCGAAATCATATCTCCCAGCTATTAATACTCCAGTTCAAGTTGATGTCCCAGTAGGACAACTTGCAAGTCAAATGAGTCTAGGCCACACTTAAAACATGGAAGACCAATTGGTTCCAATGATAAAAATTCTCAAAAAAAAAAAAGATTTAAATGGTCAAAATGACTATACAGAGGGGATTGCTCAAGAAGAGCCTTGAGACATAACAAATAATGATATCACCGAGGAGGTCCAAGTACCTAAAAACAATAAGAATGAAGAAATCTCAATAAATTATGCCAATCATCACTGAGGAGGTCCAAGTACTTGAAAATAATGAGAATGAAGAATTCTCAATAAATTATGTCGATCATCACCGAGGAGGTCCAAGTACCTGAAAACAATGAGAATGGAAAAATGTCAATAAATTATGTCTCGACGAGAAAAAAGTGGAACAAAAATAATATTATGGTTGATAATATTTTTGCCTATAATGTTGTAATTGAAATCATGCTACAAGACAAGGACTTGGAACCAAGATCTATCAATGAATATGGGCATAGAAATGATTAGCCAAAATGGAAGGAAACAATTCAAACAAAATTGGGTTCACTTGAGAAATGGGTTGTTTTCCAACCAATAGTTCGAACACCTGAAGGCGATAAGCTAGTTGTGTTATGACCCAAGCCTAGGGACTAGACGTGACACGACGAATGGGAAGCCCGAAGGCAACTCAAACAAGCTTCTTAGCATATCGTTTACATATTCTTGGTTTCGCAAAAAACAATAAAAGATAAATAAGCACATAATAAATAATTACTGAGGGAAGCAGAGCTTTGGACTCACGCTATGGAGATGCTATAGGGAAGAGGCTAAACATGAATACATAGCAAATAAGTCTAAGGGGTAGCTAAGTATGACTCACACTATGGGGGCACTTAAGGACTTGTGACTTTTATCACTTTCCATCACTATCAATAGCGCCAAATAGTATCACATAAGGGATAGGGTCTAAGGGATAAGTTTTCATGGAATCTCAACATCAAATTAAAGGTACATAGCGTATTATCCAACAACACCTGTAAGCATGAAGAGAACGGGGGCCAAGACACTTTCAAGGCTCACCTTCAAATTAGAAGGTAAATGGAATAAAGCCTCAAGTAAGATAGAACCGGATATTGTCCACAAACTAGAGGACTCACCATAAGCACAATCATGTAGGTATATGGAGGATGTTGAGGAGTATCGATCCCTACAATGTGAAATCATGTAGGTATAGAAGTATGCGTCAGTACTTGGAATGTACTGATATGTAGGTATGTTATGCATGACATGGAAATAAATCATAAAATACTTCTTACTAAGTCTTGAGATAAAAATGATACATTTGTAAAGGCATTAGTAAGCCCTAATCAAGCTAACATAAGGGCAACTTTAGAAAGAACATAGTAGGATGCATAGATGAACATAATTGAGAATAAGCAAATTATATAAACTTGGAATATACATAGGGGTGATCATTTAGACATTTTACTCTCACCACACAACATGGAATAATACACATGAGAAATAAAGAACTTACCCTTACTTGAATGCATGATAGGTCATATAAACCTGAAATAGTGAGAAATGCACCATGTCTTACATAATTAAAGTATTAATATTCTTGGGTGAACAACATATAACTTTTCATAAAAGACTATTTTATTATGCAAGGATCATTTGTAATTATAATGGATACAATTTTACACACATATAGACATCATCAAATACCTTTAGGGGAAATACCATTTGAACTTGTGAAACAATGAATCATAAGAACTTTAAATCACTTTTAGACATAATATAAAGGAACCATTTAATCATCATAAGAGGGACACTTAGAGCCATAAGGAGAACTTAAACATGTGCGAGACCAACCTTTAATTGACATTAACCATGTGAGCTAAGCCGTGGAGTCCACATGTTTTCCCTACACTGGAGGAAAGGGTGAAGTTACTTGCCAAGGCGACCTTCTAGGATACCTAAGTGGATCCACAAAATCTTTTCTGTTGAGCAACCTCTGCTATCAGTTGGGCTAGAAATCAACCTCTACTAGTGGCTGATTCCTATTTTCTATGGTAGCACGTAGTTATGGGACAATAGGATTCTACAAATGGTCTCACGTCTTTTCTAACGGGAGCTTTCGCATCCATCCCAAGGTATACTCGGTGCTTCATAAACTCTCACGATATAATCATAAAGAGGAATCATGAAATTCATTAGTGGAGAGGTATTCTACTAACCCATCCCATAAGCCTTGTAAAACAATGGAGGGGAATTCTACTAACTCATCCCATAAATATTTAAAACATTAATCAGCATCATAAGGATAGCTCCTATATCTTGGCTATGCCTCTACTATCGGCTAGCATCATACTCATGGCTAAGCCTCTCCTATTGGCTAGCATCATAATCTTGGCTAAGCCTCTACTATTGGCTAGCATCATAATCATGGCTAAGCCTTTACTATCGGGTAGCATCATAATCTTAGCTAAGCCTCTACTATTGGCTATCATCATCATTATATCCCTCCACTAATAGGCCATCATAGTCTCATGATCATAACTAGGTGGGGAGTCACATTTATTTTATTCATTCATGCTATATTTCATAAGACTAGTCCCATTGGACATGCAAGCATGAGGGTAATCATGACATACATAACTTGTATAACATAATATCATAAGAAGGGCTTTACAATAACATGCAACTTTCACAATATTTCAACAAATTCACATCATACTTGATATACCTTATCCTCTATCAAATTCATGAACTAGTACACATATAGTGAAACCTTTACATCATTCATTAGAAACTTTTCATAAGTCGAGAATAAACATCGAATGTCCTATAAGCCTTCATTTCTCATTATTTAGACATCATACTTCAAGACATGTAATGAATATCATCAAATTAAATCATTCTTAAACAACCCATCATGATCGTACATATCATCTTTTAAAAATATGGACATGAAAATACGAAATTGATCTCATACAATCCTCAACTCTATAGTGTCGCATGATATCAAAATATTTATAGCTATGAATATCATAAACTAGCTCGTCATACCATCACATCATAATATCAAATAAAGGGTTTCATATCATTTTTAATATTTGTAATATTCTCATGAACTAATAGCATACTTAATTTTCCTTCGACATCAACAACATTCATAAATCACATGTCCTTCCATAAGCCTTCATCACATAAGAGATTTAACACATAACTTAGTCAAAATATGTGGGTATATATATTTAAGCTTAAAGTCATAGTATTCAAGAGTAAGGAACATGCGGGGTAAATTAAGGTTATTTAATAAGTTATTCAAACAACCTAACAATATACTTGAAAAACTCCAATTTGGGTATCATGAAAATCATTCAAAAATTCATAATATTTTAGAGTCTTTCAAGATGTCATAGCTTATGAAGCTTTGATGTAACAAACATATCATAATCTCAATCATTAGTAGGAGCCCATGCATCAATAAATCAATAATAAATAAATTTCCAACATATTTTATGTAATGGAGTGATAATAGAAAATACCCATAAAGAATTAGTCATTAGAATCAAGAAATTTGATAAAAATAGTTTTGGGGCTCCAAGGGTGAAAGAATCTATGGATAAAGACCCACGTACCATAATCTTGGAGTTTCTTGAAGAAAAATTTGAGGAGGACTTGGTGCTTGACTTGATTTTCTTGAATTCCTACAAAACTTCTTGAAAATCTTGAGAATGGATGGAGGATCTTGTGAAGATTAGAGAGGAATTTGAGAGATTTTTGGTGAACTTTTAGGGATAAAAACGGGTGAAGAATGAGGGATTTTCATATATATAGGTATTGAATTATTACCTAATTGCCCCCAAGTTAAAAGAAATTTTTTGAACTAGTCCGCACTAGGTCCATGTTGCTGCCTAGTCGCGGATATTTACTGTTTTGTGATATTTCATCGAAAAAATTATTTTTTGGCACGGGAAAATATACCTTGTAGGTACTCATCTCCCCACAAAATTTTGCCCTCTAAAAAAGAATATGAAGTCAGATTTGCAAAATTTTGCACGAATTTTGAGATATTCAGAAAGAATGCATCACAGGGTCTTTTAGAGCTACGTGGAGGGGTGTTTCAAGTTTGTTACAAATTGGAGTTTGTACGAAAATGCAACGAAAATGTTAAAATCATAATATATAAAGCAGAACTTATGGCACAAGGATTTCACAAAGGCCTGGCATTGATTATGAGGAGACATATTCTCCTGTGGTAGATGCAATTACCTTCAGGTATCTAGTAATTTTGTCAGTTCATGAAAAGCTTGAAATGAATCTAATGGATGTAGTTATAGCCTATTTATATGGATCAGTAGACCATGATATTATTATGAAAATTTTTTAAGCATATAAAAATTCAAAAGAAACTTGTTCAATAAAACTTCAAAAATTCTTATATGTATTGAAGCAATCAGGATGGATGCGGTATAATCGTCTTAGCAAACATTTACTAAAGGAAGGGTATAAAAATGATCCTATTTGTCCTTGTATTTTTATATAAAGGTAAGGATTAGAATTTGTTAGAATATCTATATGTTGACGACTTGAACATTGTCGGCACTCCTAAGGAGCTTTCAAAAGTTGTTGAGTGTTTCAAGAAAGAATTTGAAATGAAAGATCTCGGTAAGATAAAGTTTTGTCTTGGCAGATAGATTCAACATTTGACTAATGGGATATTTATCCATCAATTAGCATACACTCAAAAGGTTTTGAAGCAATTCTACATGGACAAATCACACCCATTAAGTACTACAATGATTGTGAGGTTACTCGATATTAATAAAGATCCATTTCAACCTCAATAAAAGGATAAGGAGATTCTTAGTGATAAAACTCCATATCTTAGTGCTATTGGGGCACTAATGTACCTTGCCAACAACACAGGACTAGATATTTATTTTGCAGTAAGTTTAATGGTGAAATTCTGGTCATGTTTAACAAGAAGACATTAGAAAGGTGTTAAACATATATTTAGGTATCTTTAAGGAATAATTGATATGGGATTGTTGTATTCTAATGCATTGAAATTATAAATGATTGATTTATGCTGTGGGATATTCGTCTGACCCACTTAAAACCTAATCTCGGATAGGCTATTTATTAATATATAGAGGTACAACTATATCATGGCATTCTATGAAGCAAACAATAGTTTCTACTTTTTCTAATCATGTAGAGAAAATAGCCATTCATAAGCCTAGAGATAGTGTATGGTTGAGATCAATGAATGAACATATTTGATAATCATGTGATTTTTCTATGCAAATGAAAGCTCCAGCAATATTATATGAAGATGATGTTGCTTGCATAGTGTAGCAGCCCCCCCCCCCCAAAATCCTTTCTATCTGAACTTGAGTAGATATACAGATGATCCTGGGATAATGTTGAGAAAAATTTAAGAAAAATCACAAAAGCAGGATTACGAAGGAGGTTTATGAGTCGTAGGGAGTTTTATGACTCGTAGACCACGTTTCCTACGTAATTCCAGTAACTCATGTTTCAAGACTCTTCAACATTGTGAGATAAGTTTACGACTCGTAGAGAGGGGTTTCGTGATGAATTCTAGTGAGACCAATTTCCAATCCCATTGTTCGCGAAAGGTAGACTATGACTCATAGACTATACTATGACTCGTAGACCAAGGTTTTGTATCAATGTACTATGACTCAGGATTTTCAGACTTCTAGTCTACGAGAGTGCCTTACGACTTGTAGATTTCTCTACGAGTTGCATACAGTGTTTCATAGACCCTGTCGTAGTTTTACTGAGGGGTATTTTATTATATCATACTCTTTTTAATCAAAACCCTTCATGTTTTAGACTTGTATAAAGTCTTGAAACATAACCCTAAGGGTATTTTTCAGTCTTTTTCATCTTTAAGGTTTTTAGAGCACTGAAGGAGAAGGAAGAAGCTAAGGTTCACATTCAAGAACAAGGATTGGGTGAGGATTGATTGTTCCCTTCATCCCCAGGTATGTACGACTTACCGAAGTGTGAAATTTCTATATTCACATGCCCCTTCATTTTCTTGAGTCAAGATTTTAGGAGAAAGTGTTGAGATTTCTGAAACTTTATTATTTTAATATTGAAATCCTTGCATATACCATGAGGTCCTACTATACTACATGAGGTAATCTCCTACCTTGCATGGGTATTTTAATATGAGATTTGGACATGTATTTTCATCCTTGATAGCATGAACCTTAAATTACATATTTTCATGAAATCTTATGCGTAAATAGAGCATGTTGATTTGAGATATTTGAGTATGTTTGGGCATGAGATGAAACTACCCCAAAAACCGCTCAAAATTGCACCTCGAAAGTGCCCAGAATCGTAATTTCTATATATCTCGTAATTCATGCGTGATCAAAAATTCGACTTCATATTCTTGTTCAGGGGAAAAAATTGAGTATAACCCGAATTTTAGAGGACCCATAACAAAAAATGAATTTAGCCAATTTTGTGATTCCAGAAGTAGTTCGTGATTACTCCGTGACGCGGGCCTGTCGCCGAGAAGGGTATTTTGTTGATAGTTTTTTTATCTCTGTCCAAGGCTTTTGGGTCTTGGTCCCAAGCCTTGTTATGCATGAAAATACTTATACTTAGACATATTTCACCTTCATATCATACAAGACATTCCCTAATACTATCTTAAACACTTAGACAAATATTTTATCTTAAAATTCAAGTGCCAAATCTCATTTCGAATCTTACGGATTTCACTCAAGCTTCAAGTCTCCATTTCCAATCTTCATCAAGGATTCTCCAAAGTCAAGGTATGTGGATTTCGACCATTGGGTCCTTTCACCAATGGTTCCCAACCTTCCCTTTTACCTAAATTACATGCTTCTAAATTGATTTTACTTATGGGTCTTCTATTATGAATTTGACTATGAACTATATTGGAGTTTTATAAAAGTATGACTATTTTAGCATGTTTTGAGCTCTAAATCATAGATCAATCCTAAGATTTGATGATGGATTTTAATGTATATTTCATGAGGGTATTACTGAGTGTTGGTGGGTGATTTTGCATTAAATTTTCTTGCATAATTCACTCTTGAATTGCATGGTTTTACACTAGCATCACACACCCGCCAAGTGTCTGATAAAATGTCTGATTAATGTTTCTTGAGTTATTGAAAGACTAATGTATAGTATATGAGTTAATGACTTTATGATGATAAAAGTGATGTGTATATGTGTTGATATCATGAATGGCATCTATAGTGTTGGAAGTTGATCAATTGCCTCGCTCGAGAGGTAGTAGGCCCATGCAAATGTCACGCCCCAAAGTCCCAAAAGGGTGGACTGGCACCCGTTGCCGATAAGGCTCGGGAGAACCAACCTGTATCTATACACTTTCTGTACATATTATGAGGGATTTCTACGCTTGACAGGCCTTTAAGAAAAATAAACAGTGATAAGAAGCCAAAGGAAAATGCATATTACTAGGCCGTTGAGGCCACAGTATTTAAAGTACGAGACATGGACACACTTTACTTTACATAGTCTACAAAGCCTCTAGATAAGAGAAAAATATCTGATAAGGGTCGGGATAGGCCACGCCTCGACTAACTGTATAATACAAAATTAAAAGCTCTAGACACAAAGCTCCGAGTAACCAGAAGCTTGGTAACAGCAGCTGGATGCCCTGTGCTCCTATTGGAGAGATCTACTAGCACCTGTACCTGCAACATGAAATGCAGGTCCCACGTAAGGGACGTCAGTACTGGATAATGTACTGACTATGTAAAGTAGGACATACTGTATGTGAAGTAATAACTCAAATAAGACCATGCATTGGTACAAGATTAGAGACCACCTTTAGTTATACTTTGGAATCATGTACTTTATGTTCTTTATGTTACTTTACCTTTACTATATAATTTATGCACAACTGTAATACAAATGACCAACTGATCAGTGGTAAACTGTATTGGGATCGTCCCTGGCTAAGTTATTCCTTAACCCCTCGGGCTACCACCCACGATAGGATCATCCATGTCCAAGTGATTCTTCCACCCCTCGGGCTACCACCCATCAATAAACAATACACTTTACCTTTCAATTACCTTTGAGATGGTTTTTTTGGTGGTCACAATATTGGAGCTATAGGACTGTATATGTAGAATGTGACATGTAGATAATTATACAAGACAATATGATAATGAAAAGAGTACGTTACATAAATAATGAAATGCTTATGAGATGAAACAACTCGTGAACTTTATTTAGCAACAAGAACCCATTTAACTTGGTATCCAAGAATGTATGCAGATTTAAAGGTGACTATGTATGGAAGCATGTGAACGTGTCAAAGAGTGGAGACACGATTAATATTTGTGTCGGAGTTGATAAGTGCCTTAATGTACCAAGGAGGTATCTATGTTTTATGCCAAACAATACGAAATCAAGTAGCCTTACATACCTCGTTGTATGACCTTGTTACTAGCTCGAGATAACCTTCCCTTCCCTAGATACTTATCTACAACATAGTAGGTGATAAAACTAGCATTAGCAGCCAATAGATACATCTTGAGTGCCCAATCACGTAAAAAAACAACACATGGGTAGCAAGCGGGTACTTATAAACCCGAGCATATTCCTACAACCTTTCCGCCCCTAATCATATTTTTCTAATACATATTTTCATGTACACACCATGTACAACCTACTTTAGTGTCAGAAAAACCTTACAACAACCCACAAAGCACAACACATAACAATTGTACACAACCTAAAAATGGACAGCATAACGTTACCTTCCTTCGCTATATTTTGACGTTGACAATTCCAAACCTATTCCAACTCTAACCAAACTGTTCCAACAATATTTACACATGCAAATAGACCTAAAGCAGTCTTATAGCATCACTCAAGTATTCATGAAGGATATGAGACAATAACCTTCTATCGAATAGTCCACAAGTTTCAATCAACATTACCTTAAGATAGTACAATAAAAGGCGTTTGTTAAATGAAACCAAAATTAGGGCAGCAAACTTAGGGTGATATTTATAACTCAAACCATATTAAAAACAACAATTTATCTTCATAATACAGTGCACGAACCATAGAGAAGTCACTAAAAAAAAAGCAAGTATGCATCAACTTTCTAAATACATGTTGTCTCAAATTTCTAGCAGAATATACTAGCACATAGTTCTTGTTTTTCATAAGAAAATCATACTAAACATATGTGTCAACTTACTTACCACTAACTTCAAGGTGTAGGGCTTCTTCAAGAACTCTATAAGTCCCCTTGTAGCTGCTTGCTAGGCCAAGAAAGAAAAACACCAAAGTTTTGAGAAAGCTGAAATTATTTTCCAAGTCTAAGAGTGAATAAATGTTGCTCCTTATAACAACTTTTTATAGGAATAATTTGGCCGCCTTTTTTTTGAAATTTTGACCACTTAATACTGCACATTATCAAGCTGGTTATCCATCATCTTGGCCATTACACTTGGGCCTGAATGGGTCTCCAAATTGATGGGTTTGGGCTGCCTATTTTCCAACTTTCCCTTCACTTAGTTTGGGCCCAAATGGTTAAGTGTGTTTTGATGTTTTTAGGACCTTTTTAATATATTTCTTGGGCTCACAATGTATTCCATGTGTAATGCTAAAACATGGGAAAAATATACACCCTTAACACGGACTTATCGGACTTGGACAATTCAACGTCGAGCCTCATCTCCGTTCAGCTAGCAAATTAAGCTAAGCAAATAGGTGACTCACCTGCTAGCTTCTTAAGTCCTACAAGAGCCTCAATTATCTTACTTTATTTAAGACCGTAATCTCCTCAATTCGACACAAAACAAATCTGCACTCGACCCTCTTAAGCGTTAGACACACATATAGCCCATTAACATGAGATTCAATCACTTTTACAAATTTGGTGCTAACTTAACTAAACCTTATCATGTTTCATTTGAATTGTACTAGTACTGTAAGGTGTGAGGTGTTACATCCTCCCCTGTTAGGATCCTTCATCCTTGAATGTTAGCACAATTGGATAGCTTAACCAAGTTTAAACCTTTACTTACACAAACATTTGATAGCATATTAAGTATTCACTCACACGTACCTATTAGTGTTCCAATTCTGTATGTTGGACTTCCTCTTTAGCTTCAAATAAGTGAGGATATTTTGATTTCATTGCGTCCTCGGCCTCCCATGTTATTTGTTCTGCTTGCTAGTTCCTCCAAAGTACTTTCACTGAAACTATTTATTTGTTCCTTAGCTTCTTAACTTGACGATCTAGAATGGCAACATGTACCTCTTAATAGGTGAGATCTTTTGTAACCTGCACATCCTTAATAGGAGTGATATGGGATAGGTCACCTATGCATTTTCGAAGGATTGAGACATGAAAAACTGGATGAACCATGGAAAGCTCTTGGGGTATCTCTAGTTCATATGCAACTTGCCCGAATCTCTTAATAATCTGATATGGCCCTATGTAATGTGGGCTCAGTTTTCCTTTCTTACCAAATCTCATAACTCCTTTCATTGGAGACACCTTTAAAAATACCGAATCCCCTACTGAGAATTCCAATCGTATCCTCCTAGCATCCATATATGATTTGTGACGACTCTGGGATATTTTTAGTTGTTTTTATATCACCTTATCTTTTTCCATGGCTTGTTGTACTAGATTTGGCCCAAGTAAGGTAGTTTCACACACTTCAAACCATCCAATTGGCGACCTATACTTCTTTCCATACAAAGCTTCGTAAGGTTCTATCTTGATACTCGCGTGGTAGTTGTTATTATAGGAAAATTTAATAAGTGGTAAATGGTCCACCTAACTACCTTTAAAGTCCAATGCACAAGCTCGCAACATATCTTCAAGTGTCGGAATGGTGCATTCTGCTTGACCATTTGTTTGAGGATGGAAAGCTATACTCAAATTCACTTGTGTCCCTAAACTCCTTTGGAAGGACTTCCAAAACTTTGTGGTGAATTGAGCTCCTCAATCAGATATAATGGAGATTAGGACTCCGTGTAGCCTGACTATCTCTTTTAGATATAGCTTGGCATACTCTTCCACTGTATAATTACTCCTGACTGGTAAAAAGTGTGCTGACTTTGTAAGTCTGTCAACTATCACCCATATGGAGTCAAACTTTTGAAATGAGCAAGGAAAACTGGTAACAAAATCCATATTTATCATATCCCACTTCTAGGTTGGAAGCTCTATACACTATATATAACCTCCTGGCTTTTGGTGTTCCACTTTCGCCTGTTGGCAATTTGCACATTGGGCCACAAATTCTACAAGGTCCTTTTTCATGCCTCCCCACCAAAACATTTCCATCAGGTCATGATACATCTTAGTTGATCCTGGGTGGATGGAATATCGGGAATAATGGGCTTATTCCATTATCCTCTTTCTTAGTTCATTAATGTCAGGCACACATAACCTATTTTGGCAATAAAGTACTCCATTTTATGTAAGGTCAAATCCCTTTATCGTACCCTGACTCACCTTTTCCTTTAGCTGCCGTTGAACATGATCCTCAAACTGCTTTTCTTTCACCTCCACTACCAATGAAGACTCCACAACATTCTGCTCAATAACCTCTTCTTTGGGAGTTTCAAGAAGGCGAACTCCCAAACTGGCTAACTGACGTAGATCCTTAGCCATTCCTTGACTTATCACAACTAGATCACCAGTATTCATGGTTGCCTTGTGACATAGGGCATCGGCTACCATATTTTCATTCCTTGGATAGTATAGTATATCAACGTCATAATCCTTTATTAGCTCTAGCCATCTCCGCTGTCTTAAGTTTAGGTCTTTATGCTTAAAGATGTATTGCAGGATCTTATGGTTAATATATATGTCAACGTGAAGCCCATACAAATAGTGGTGCCATATTTTCAAAGCAAACACAACCGCTGCTAGCTCAGGATCATGTGTTGGATAATTTTACTCATGTGGTCATAGTTTCCTAGATGCATAAGTAATTATCCTACCATTCTGTATTAGTACACACCCTAAGCCAACTCTTGAAGCATCGTAATACACTACATACCCCTCAGTGCCTTCTGGAAGTACTAGCACAGGTGTAGAAGTTAGCTTATTTTTCAGCTCCTGGAAGCTCCTTTCACACGCATCGTTCCAGTGAAACTTGGTTGCCTTATGTGTCAGCTTTGTTAGGCGTGCAGAAATAGAAGAAAAACCTTCAACAAACCTCCTGTAATAGCCTGCCAAGCTTAGGAAGATCCGAACTTCCATTTGGGTATTGTCGGTCTTAGCCAATCTTTCACAGCCTCTATCTTTAGTGAATCAACCCTTATTACCTCATTAGACATAATATGACCCCAGAATGCCATTGATTTTAGCCAAAATTCACATTTAGAAAACTTGGCATATAACTATTGATCACGAAAAATCTATAACACCTGTCACA